>JAXQQM020088937.1:80000-342827 GCA_034641835.2 Pinus albicaulis | reverse complement strand
GAGCGCAATTAGGAATACGCGACTTGGCACGTACTTTTCCGCGTGCATACGCCACTTATCCTAAACAAACCCGCATATGCTTTGTGACACACACTTTTCATCATTGTTCTGGCACATACTGAAGATTCTTTCTTCTGTAACTTCTGTGCTGATGTATATACATCAGATTTACATCATTAACAAGTTCATCAAGTCAAGAACAACTTCATCAAGTAGGTTTCCATCATCTTCATCAGGTGGGTTGCCATCAAGGACAACATACATCATATTGCCAACATGCGGTGGGCCAGGTTGATGTTACTTGTAACTCACTGTGAAGGTGCTATAACTTCCTTCATATATTCATGGACTGTGTGACCTACTATTTTATTGTTTTACTAATGCATCTAAGCCTTAATATGCCCTAACTTCCATATGAATTTGATATCCATGTTTAGTAAAAACATAAAGTGACCCCATAAGCCCAATGGATTCTTGTTTATTGTAGTACAACCAATTACTAAATTTAATCCATTTACTCACAAAGTTAGCCATCTGAATTTTATTTGAAAATCATAAAAACTTTGAGAGAGCCCTCTCAGGTTGAGGAGTCTAAGCCTCAGCCAAAATTCTGGTTTGAAAGAGTTACACCGAGGTAGTCTGATCAGCAGCCTATCAGGGTCCTATTTTGGTGCTAACATTTTGGTGCGTCTGTCAGGAGTCTGAAGATATACATCTCCCGAAAAATCATGAAGCTGAACTCTTGAAGGTAATAGGAGCTCAGAAATATTTTCGAGGCTGCAAAACTGCCTTAGTGACTCCATTGTTGAAGAAACCAAAATTCATAGATTCATGGTGATTCCACTGGAGTTATGAAGAACTCGGTTGCTACCATTCTTATTTCTAGGTATGCATGTATAAATTTTTCAGGGATTCATGGTTTCCCAAATCATTTTCCCAAGGATACATCTTTTTTAAATAATGGTCCAAAATTCAATGGAGAAGATTTGAGTTTAACTTTGAAGCATATTTAAGATTTCTTTGATTTTACCGAGTTTCTTAGAGTCAAACATGAAGATGTCTTCATTATGTTGTTCTATGATTCATTTCAAGGGAAATGTAAACAGTGGATTGAAAGTTTTTCTGTCAGAACTATTAAGTCATTTGTAGAATTTTGGCTTATGTTTTTGGAGGAATGGATAGATAGAATAGATTTGGTGGCAAACTCTCCTTCAATTCAAGGTTTCAAACAATGGAATGATGATCATATTAATGAAGAAATAGATGAAAATTTCTCTTTGTCCTTGTCTTATTATCTAAAATCATTTGAGTGCAAGACAAAAGATAAGATGAAATTTTTGGATGAAGTTGCTAAGTACATTGAGAAAGACATTGAAGGCTTACAAGGTCAAATTCAATCATTTAGTCTTCATGATCATGATCATTCTTTTCAAAAGCTTTCTATGGTAGAACACAAAGAGAGGGTGTTGCTTCCTTTCTCTTTTGAGATCGAGGAAGAATACACTATTTTTGAAGATCAGTTTGAACAGCGAGAATGTCATGAGAATCATGAAACTAATCATGTCTTCTTTGACCCTATAGCTGACTACATGGAAAATATTTACTGTTCAGATTTCCAGTTATATTTTCATCTTCAAGATAAGTTACATCTCATGTTGCCTCGGTTGTTTCAATATCATGTTTATTTTTGGTTCAAGCACAGGCAAGAGATTCAAGTGTTAGGTCAGATCGATGACTAGCTTCATTGGAAGTTTCATGTTCCTTGAGTTACAAATGGAGATTGCAGTTGATAGGGTAGGTAGGAATATGCAAATAAGCTCAAGGTTGAATGAGCATTTTTAGTAGTTACAGTTTGAAGTAGATTGGGCAGAATTTCAGAGTTTGTATTTTCAAGGAATGGATTGCAACACTAGAGCTACTAGTTATTAGCATACCTCAGGGGGCATACTATCCCTAGTGGAGCCATTGTTATCACCCTAAATTTTTTTTTTTCTAAACTTTGGAAAGTTTGCCTTGCTTTTAGTCATGGTATTAGAATAGGTTTTGAGTCATTTCATGCTTAAAGGGATAAGTGATAGGATTAGAGTCTCAATAGTGTCATTCTCATTTCCAAACCCTTGTTCTAGTCATGGTGTTAAAGGGTCTCTAGGTCATGTCATGCTTAAAGGGTTAGGTCATAAGGTTAGAAGTCTTTAAGGTCATATTTAATTTCCAAACAAAGTTTATCGACCTTATTCCATGTCTTAGTGTCTCATACCATGTTTAGAAAGTCAATTTTTAAACCATTTAAAAAAAAATGGAATTAGCAACAAAAACTTGTTTTCATAGCGCGAACGGTTACAACGCTATGAAAACGTTCTTTATTTTCGTAGCGCTACGAAATCTGTAGGTGCGAGTTTTTAAACATTTTTTTAAGATTTCAAAGAAGAAATAGTAGATATTTGAAGCCTTGATCTTTGATGGGAGGTATATATTTAAGATCAATGAAGATTCAAAGGGTTTTGGCACATTTAATTGGAGTACGAAGCATGTTTTTCAAAGAAAGGTACGTACTTTACAAAAGCACAAACAATTTCATAGCGCAACACTATGGCGGTTTCACACCATTTTTGAAAATACGACATATACACGGATGGAAGTTCAAAGCTCTATGAAGACTTAAAGACATTTGGCATTAAGATATTTGGCACGTGTTTTGAGTTCAAATTATGCAGCAAATTTTTCGAATTGGTATTAATGAAGCACTCAGCTACTATACAGGAAGCACTTTCCTATTTTACAGGGACAAATAAGGAAGAGATGAAGAGGGTCTCAAAGAAAGAAGATAGACATGATCATGGTTGAATACTAGAAGATGCAGCTGTGAAGTGTTGTTTTAAACATTTAGATAAGGTTGTTATGTTTTAATAAATGATGTTTTAGTCCTAATTGTATTAGGAGTCTAAACAGAAAGTTTAACTGTCAGTTGTAAATGCAGTTTGTTTTATGAAAAGTGTTAGGTGTAAAATTTTGAATTATCCTCAAAGGATTAGAGAGAATCCTAAGATTTAATGAATAATATATAAAAGGGAGGAAATCAAATAGCATAGGGTTGGAATTTTGTTGGAACAAGTGTACTGTTTGGTATTATCTGCAACTCTGTTTTTATCTTAATATAGTGGTATCAGTTTGTTACTCAAGATTCAGAAAATGCTATGGATGATTGATGTTGTTATGTTTCTCCTTTTTCTTTTACTTGCAATGGCATGAGTGTATGTGAAGGTGCTCTAACTTCCTTCATATATTCATGGACTGTGTGACCTACTGTTTTATTGTTTTACTGATGCATCTAAGCCTTAATATGCCCTGACTTCCATATGAATTTGATATCCATGTTTAGTAAAAACATAAAGTGACCCCATAAGCCCAATGGATGCTTTTTTATTGTAGTACAACCAATTACTAAATTTAATCCATTTACTCACATTGTTAGCCATCTGAATTTTATTTCAAAATCATAAAAGAAATTTGAGAGAGCCCTCTCAAGCTGAGGAGGCTAAGTCTTAGCTAAAAGCCTGGTATGAAATAGTTACTCAGGGTCTCCTTGATTAGTAGCCTATCAGGGCCTGATTTTGAGATAACATTTTGGTGCATTTGCCGGGAGTCTGAAGATATACATCTCCTGAAAAATGATGAAGCTGAACTCTTGAAGGTAGTAGGAGCTCAGAAATCTTTTCGAGGCTGCAAAACTACCTTGGCGACTCCTTTGTTGAAGAATTCAAAATTCATAGATTCTTGGTGATTCCACTAGACTTATGAAGAACTCAGATGTTGCCATTCTTGTTTCAAGGTATGCATGTATAAATTTTTCAGGAATTCATGGTTTCCCAAATCATTTTCCCAAGGATACATATTTTTTAAGGAATGGTCCAAAATTCAATGGAGAAGATTTGAGTTTAACTTTGAAGCATATATCAGATTTCTGTGATTTTACCAAGCTTCTTAGAGTCAAACATGAAGATGTTTGCATTATGTTGTTCTATGATTCATTTCAAGGGAAATGTAAATAGTGGATTGAAAGTTTTCCTGCCAGATCTATTAAGTCATTTGCAGAGTTTTGGCTTATGTTTTTGGAGGAATGGATAGACAGAACAAAGTTGGTGGAAAACTCTCCTTCAATTCAAGGTTTCAAAAAATGGAATGATGATCATATTAATGAAGAAATAGATGAAAATTTTTCTTTGTCCTTGTATTCTTATATAAAATCATTTGAGTGCAAGACAAAAGATAAGATGAAATTTTTGGGGAAAGCGAACTCTGAGCATGGCAGGTGGAGGGTTTCTTCATATCCTGCAATGTTATTTACATTCTTCTTCGCAAGAAAATTTGGTGATTCTGTAGACATGAGGTGTAGTGAGCCCTTGACATTACGCACACGAACCATGGCATTCGCTCGGAGGAGGCAATCGGCTCCCCCTACAAAGGACAATCGAAACAAAACCACGTGCGATCGGGGGCGAACGGCTCGACACGGGAAGGTCAAAACAAGGAAATACCCCAAATGCAGGGAAGCAGGGAACCAAGGCCACTCGAAACACCCCTGCAGTGACTTCAGTTACATGCAAGCCCATAGCTGCTGACAGACCAAAGATCGACCTCCCCAGTCATCGCATAAATGCTCAAATCTAGTACATGAATGATCATGCACTCATCGGGAAGTTCATGGGTTTCTGGCCCACTAAAAAAGCATTACTGGTATGGATTGCTACAAAATGGAAGCCTAAGGGACACATCACCCTTCAGTTAGGGCCAAAAGGCTTCTTCAATGTTGTATTCAACTGCATTAAGGATCGAAACAGAGTTCTGGATGAGGGGCCTTACTTCTTTAACTCCACTGGTCTATACCTAAGAGACTGGGTAGAGCAATTCAACCCAGACAAAGAAAATTTCAACTGGGCCCCGGTTTGGATACAGCTATATTCGCTTCCGCTGGAGTACTGGGATGAAGAATCCCTCACAGCCATAGGCAGAGGACTCGGAGAATTCATCAAGATAGCTGAAGAAACAAAGCTTCGAAGGTACACTTTTTATGCGTGAATCTGTGTCTACATGCAGTTGGACAGAGCTCTCCTGGATGCGGTAAGTTTGTTTCATGATGACTTTGAATGGATTCAGCCCATAGATTACGAACATGTTCCCTTTAGATGCCGTAGGTGTCATGCCCATGGGAATTTTTTCAGGGATAGTCCACTCAACATTGCTTCCAAGACCAAAGAAGACGAAGACAAAGCTGAAGCGGATGGGTTCACTACAGTCCCAAACCGAAGGCGGCACAATAAAAAACCCCCTTCTGGTAGCAAAACTTCCAATCTACAAGATAATACTCCTGCTACTAGTAACATTTTTGAACCCCTGGCTCAATTTGATCCCTCTGGGGATATCCCTTCTGTCAACCCTGTTCCCCCTCCTAATTCCTCCTGTCCTTCTGCCCCCCCAAATCCCTCTGGCATTAAGTCAAGCCCGGCAGGCATAAAAAATATGGAGAACATGAGATCCAAGTAAACCCCAGATTCAGATCCTGTCATAAGGTAGCCAAATAGCATGGATATTGACAAATTTTTTCTCAACCCTAAACATATCAATCCGTAAAACCCTGAAAGCACTCAACCCAGCCATATGGATGAGGATGCTGAGGGTTATGAACTGGGATAACTTGATCTTCTAGGTTTAGAAGATGCATGCAGGCATAAGGAATTCGACAAAATCAATCTTAGCCAGATTGAAACTTTAGAAGTCATTCTCACCAAAGCTTAGCAACACAAGAAACTGGGTATTCAACCAGGAAGTCACTGGGATGGTTTAAAGATCATAAAAGAATCCAAGAAAAGAGGTCAAAAGCAAGATTAGCAATGCACCATCATATTAGGGGATATGTTGGTGGAGTCAGGACGATATCCCAAGCTCACGAGGTTTTTCAAACCGCTTCTAAATGTTTCATCATGAAGCTCATCCCACGAAATGTAAGAGGGCTAAATAGCCGCCGGAAATATAGAATGATAAAAAGTATGATTCAACAAGAAAGACCTCAAATTATATTTCTTCAGGAAACCAAATGTAATAGTGAGGCTCTTGGTAAAATTTTCACCAAAGCCTGGCCTGGATGCCACTCAGTAGCAGTAGATGCCTCTAGCTCGTCGTGAGCTCTAGCCATAATTTGGGACACGCAAGCGATAGAGCTTGGGGACTTCCATGCAGCTCATAATATCATTCAAGCCACTTTCCATCTCATAGGTACCAACATCCATGGGCACCTCTCAAATGTCTATTTCCCACAAGATCTGGCAAGAAAGAATTTACTCTTGAATACGATGGAGATCCTAAACTCCAATAGAATGCATCCTTTATGGATTTTTGGGGGAGACTTCAATATGATAATAAAGCTGGAAGAAAAAACAGGAGGCCGATTGAGATTGGAATCATATAGCTCTCACTTCAGGGATTTCATCAGCAGAAGTTGGTTGATCGATCTACCTTTCTCTAATGGAATGTATACCTGGAATAGCAAAAGATCTGGAATTCATCATATAGCCTCCAAGCTAGATCGCTTCCAAATCTCTGATAATGCTATACACCTTGGTGGAGATATCTTCGCCTCCATTTTATGTATAGCAGGCTCGAATCACTGGCCCATCGCACTTCAATGGAAGAGCCCTAATCAATACCTGAAGTGGCATTTCCACTTCAAAGCTTTCTGGTTGGATCATCCTTCTTTCAAGGATCTGGTCCACATAGCTTGGAAAAGCTTTATTCCTCCAAAAGGTTCCAAAATGTTTCAATTTCATCAAAAGCTCTGATTCCTTAAATCCCAAATTAAATCCTGGAACCACACGGTATTTGGGAATATCTTCCAGGAAAAAAAAATCTCTTGAACTCAAAATGGCAGAGATTCAACAGGAAATCATCAATAAAGGTAGAACAGAGCTTCTCGACACCCAGGATCAGAGTCTTTAGTAGCAGTTGAATGAGAGATATAAACAAGAAGAAATTCTCTCGAGACAAAAATCCAGAATTTGCTGGCTAAATGAAGGAGAGAAAAACACAAAGTTCTTTCATCGCTCCACTATTAAACGAAGAATGCATAACTACATTTCCCACATCACAAACCAGCTAGGAGAGCAATTGGAAAACCATGAGGATATTGAGCACGAATTGCTGGATCACTTCAAAAATTTCCATCAAGAACCTCCAATCTGCAGACAATCAGCTATCAGCCAAATAACCCAACTCATTCCCAAAATTATAATGGAAGAGCATAATCAGATGCTGTTGAGGCCAATTTCTTTGCAGGAGGTTGAAGCAGTAATGGCCCAAACTAAGATTGGTAAGGCTCCAGGCCCAAATGGATTCACTTCAAACTTCTTTCACCATTTTTGGGATCTCATCAAACTGGAAGTCTGGAAATTAGTGGAAGAATCAATATCAACGCACTGGTTGCTTCCCTCTCTCAATGCTACTTTTATAGCTCTGGTTCCAAAGGAAGATCAACCAAGAAAGCCAAATAAGTTCTGCCCCATTGCCTTATGCAACGTGATTTACAAGGTAATCTCAAAAGTCATTGCCAATCGACTCAAGCCACTTCTTCCAATGCTCATCTCTCCAGAACAAACTAGATACGTGGAAGGTCGAAAAACCTTGGATGGGATTATCTTAACGCACGAAGTCATCCACTCTTTAAAAGTCAACAAAAAAACAGGTATGATTCTTAAAATCGATCTGTCAAAGGCTTTCGATAAATTGAGTTGGAGATACATTCAAAAGATTCTAGAGGCTTTTGGTTTTAATCAAATGTGGATAAGATGGGTCATGAACCTCATCTCCTCCACCTTCTACTCCATCCTGATCAATGGGATTCCTTCTCATCCATTTTCCCCCTCTAGGGGCATCAGACAAGGAGATCCATTACCTCCCTTCCTTTTTGTTCTTATGGTAGAAGGACTTGGGCGGCTCATTCAAAATGCTCTTCAAACCCAGAAGCTGAAAGGCATCTCCCTTCATGGCTCCCCTGCTACCACCCATCAGCAATTTGTGCACGATAACATGCTTTTTGGCCACCCTTCGATGCAAGAAGCTCTCTCCTTCAAATCCATCCTAAACGTTTTTTCTTAAGCCTCTGATACCTCTGTTAACGCTGCCAAATCTCAAATTATTTTCTTTAACACTCCTGCTCAAACCTAAGCCAACATTGCCCATATCCTCAGCTTTTCCATTTCCACCCTTCCTACTAAATACCTTGGAGCCCCCCTTATAGATACTGCTATCAAGCATTCTTCCTAGAAATTTCTCCTTGAAAAGCTAGAAGCTTGTCTTTCCTCTTGGACCTTCAGAGCTCTCAACTTGGCTAGCCAACTCATTCTCATTAAGGCAGTCATACAATCCATGCCTCTTTACCTTTTTTCTGTCTTGGCAGCACCAAAATGGGCTCTCAAGCAAATAAAAGCCTTGCAATGAAAATTCCTCTGGGGATCTTCAGGCCAGAACTAGAAATGGGCTTTAGTAAACTGGAGCAGAGTGTGCACTCCAAAAGAAGCCGGAGGACTTGGACTTAGGGATCCAACTCAAAGAAATAAAGTCATGGGAGCTAGAATTTGGTGGAAATGGATTTCCAATCCAAGCACGCCTTGGGCCAGACTATGTACAATGAAATATGCTAACAACAGACCCCCAGAAGAATTCATTCGACTCTCCCCTGAGGTTACGGGCTCTCTAATATGGACAGCCACCAAACAACACAGTTCCCTGATTCAACAACATAGTTTCTGGGAAATTTAGAACGGAGGCTCAGCCAGATTCTGGATGGACTCGTGGCATCAAAAACCAAAGATAACTGATATTCTCAATCAACTCAACAACACAGCCACTAATCTTGAAGACAAGGTAAATCAACATTGGCTCATGGAAAATAACAACGGGTTCAGGCAATGGAAGTAGTGTGCTCTTATCACCCCCCAAGTACAGGAAGATATCAGGGAAGCCCTTAGCTCAGAGTTAAAGCAAAGAAACATCATATGGTCGAAAGATCTATATATTCTTAGATTGGGCTATACAACTAAAGGAATGTTATCAACCAAAGAAGCCTATACTTTGATGCTCGCTTCTACCAATCCTCTTGATCCACTTTGGCAGCGCGTCTGGGCTCCTGGTACTTGGCCCAAAGTCTCAACTTTCCTTTGGCTTCTCAGTCACAAGATAATACTCACTTGGGATAATTTGATCAAAAGGGGCTTCGTTGGGCCATCACATTTCCCCCATTGCAACCAAAGCAACGAAACAATTCAGCATCTCATGATATCTCGTACTTTGGCAAACACACTATGGGAGAAAATTAGCTTTCGCTACCGAAAGAGCAAGCTTGTGGGTGATCTAACCAGTGCTATCCGCAACTGGACCATGCTTCCTTACTCCAGTTCTCTTGTCAATGCTCTTTGGAAACTTATCCCTGGCATACTCTTTTGGTCAGTCTGGAAAGAAAGGAACAAAAGAGTATTCAGAAATGAAACTATGCCTCTAGAGACAATTTCGTGCACCTTCAGCAATAATCTTCAAGAGTCCCTGGCTCTTCACAACTGGAAGGAAGAGGACATCCCCACATAGCCACAAGAAATTTCCATCTAGGAGAACTGAAAACTCAAAATCAACCCAACCCCATCTACTTCAGAAAGGAATATACAGAGGATCCTTGATCGATGGTCTCCACCTCCAACAAGAGTAGTCAAACTAAATTTCGATGGGGCATCTAAGGGCAATCCCAAGCAGGCCAGATTTGGTGGTATCTTCAGAGACTCCAAAGGCACTACTCTAGCAATCTACTTTGGTTCTCTTGGTTGGGACACCAACAACTCGGCAGAGCTAGAAGGCCTGTGGCAAGGTCTGTCCTTAGCTCAGAAAAACAAGTTATTTCCCATTATTGTCGAAGGATACTCACAGGTGCTCATCAATATGGCTAATCAACTACTCTCGGGATCCTCTGCTACTAAGGTCACCACCAGCTCGCGATTAACTGCTAGAATCGAACTTCTGGAAGCATGGCTCAAGATCAAAAATGTTGTTTCTTTCACTCACATCAAGCTGGATGGAAACAAGGTTGCAGAATTCCTGGCCAATCTGGGAGTTGAAAGTATAGATACACTCAATCATGGTCCTCTCAGCATTATCCATGAAAATGCCAAACTACAGGAATGCAGTACTTTGGTGCATAACCATACTTCAGCTCCGGATGCGGATGACACCCGAGCATGATGGGACACCCATCCCAAGCCGCATCCTAAGGGCAATGGCGTGGGGTGGCCATGTGGCCTCCCACAGGGGCATTAATTTTGTCATTAATCCCACCACCTTGCACTCCATTAAGACCCTTCTCTCGAACCATCGCCGCCCTGTGCACCTCCCCTGGTTCATTATGGAATTTGATTTTGAGTTTGATATACTGTATGGTGAGCACTCTGTCTACAGATCCATTGTTCCGTGAAGAAGTTCTTGCCTGCTAGCCTGTGCCGAGCCAAGCACTCGAACGTAAAGTGGTAAGCATTGCATGCTTCTCTGTTGCTTGGAAACCATCTCGGAGTGCCATTTTTCGCAAAGTAGCTTCTGTTGCTCGAATTCCCTGCCTGTCTCCCCTAGCTCCACTGTGCCACATCTCCTCCGTCGGTCCCACAAGCGACACTGGGAGCTCTTCCCTATCACCATGCCCAGGCTACGCCATAGGATGCGAAGTCGATGCGGGAGCATTCGTGGTTGCGCCATCCGTTCTCGGTCCTCCCCTAGCTCGGATTCCTCCTCCGAGGAATTCTCCTATGACCACATTCCTGAAACGCGGAGCCACAGGGGTAGATTTCATTTTAACGAACATTATCACCCCTCCACGAGCTCTCCGCCTCCCCATGTGTCTTCTCTAGTCCCTCCCCTTGTGCACCCTCCTGTGCCACTGGCTCTCCACTCTGTCGCCTCTCTGGCCCCCTCTCCGTTAACCTCCATCCCCCTTCGTTAGTCCTCCTAGCATGCAGAGTTTCGTTTTGATTGCTCATTGGATAAACCGATCATTACTGCCTACATCACGGTCACTATACGGGAGGAGACAGCCTAGCCTACACCCTCCTCAGTCGATGTCCCTGGTCCCTCTATCGTTATCCCTGGCGCCTCTGTTGCTCCCGCTCCCACCCCTGTAGAAAAAGCCAAGGAATCCTTGGCACAGCTGAAAATCGCCCATGATGATATAATGCAGGTTCAGGTGAAGGAAGATAAAGGCAAAGACACCGCGGTTCCCACTACAGATGATGGAGGAAGCAGCAATGAGTATAGATGCAGAATCGTAGAGGAGCCTCCATCTCCAGCCAATGACTAGTAGCCGAGACGACCTTCAGTGGATTTTGATCCTACAGCCCAGGTCTCCTAGGTTGGTTTTTGTTTTTATGCTTAATTTACCTTTGCTGGAAGAGTGGACTGTCTTTTTACTTGTTTTTTTGCTAAACTATTTGTCTCAAATGCCAGTTTCCCCTATGAGTGCAGCAAGAATTAACTCTCAAGGACTGGTTTCCCCTCTTTGGGCAGTCCAAACTCTTGGTTTTCATGACTATTAGGCCCTGCTCTTAGGCTTTATCATTTGAGGTAGTGGCAGTTTTGTATTATTATGTTACATATCTATAGATTTAGAATTACTCAAAGAAAAAAGAAAAAAAAAGGATGAAATTTTTGGATGAAGTTGCTAAGAACATTGAGAAAGACATTGAGGGCCTACAAGGTCAAATTCAATCATATAGTCTTCATGATCATGATCATTCCTTTCAAAAGCTTTCTATGGCAGAACACAAAGAGAGGGTGTTGCTTCCTTTCTCTTTTGAGATCGAGGAAGAATACACTGTTTTTGAAGATTAGTTTGAATAGCCAGAATGTTATCAGAATCATCAAACTAATCATGTCTTCTTTGACCCTATAGTTGAATACATGGAAAAGATTTACTGTTCAGATTTCCAGTTATATTTTCATCTTGAAGATTAGCTACATCTCATGTTGCCTCAGTCGTTTCAGTATCATGTTTATTTTTGGTTCAAGCACAGTCAAGAGATTCAAGTTTCAGATCAGATCGATGACTCGCTTCATTGGAAGTTCCATGTTCCTTGAGTTACAGATGGAGATTGCAGCTGATAGGGTAGGCAGGAATATGCAAATAAGCTCAAGGTTGAATGAGCATTTTTAGTAGTTACAGTTTGAACCAGATTGGGTAGAATTTCAGAGTTTGTATTTTCAAGGAATGGATTACAGCACTGGAGCTACTAGTTATTAGCATACCTCAGGGGGCATACTATCCCTAGTGGAGCCACTGTTATCACCCTAATTTTTTTTTTTTTTCTAAGCTTTGGAAAGCTTGCCTTGTTTTTAGTCATGGTATTATAATAGGTTTTGAGTCATCTCATGTTTAAAGGGATAAGTGATAGGATTAGAGTCTCAATAGTGTCATTCTCATTTCCAAACCCTTGTTCTAGTCATGGTATTAAAGGGTCTCTAGGTCATGTCATGCTTAAAGGGTTAGGTCATAGGGTTAGAAGTCTTTAAGGTCATATTTAATTTCCAAACAAAGTTTATCAACCTTATTCCATGTCTTAGTGTCTCATACCATGTTTAGAAAGTCAATTTTTAAACCATTTTTTTTTTTTTTTAGAATTAGCAACAAAACCTTGTTTTCATAGCGCAGATAGTTTTGCTTGTAAACGATAAAACAGGAGCAAAATGGCCCATTGTAGGTGGATTTTTTGAACATTTTCTTGGGGAATTTCAAAGAAGAAATGGTTCAGTTTTGAAGCCTTGATGCTGATGGGAGATATATATTGAATATCAATGAAGATTCAAAGGGTTTTTGTACATTTAATTGGAGTCTAAAGCATGTTTTTCAAAAGAAATGTTTGCGCTACGAAAACACAGACAATTTTGTAGCGCAACATTATGGCAGTTTCCACATCATTTTTGAAAATTTGACATATACACATTTGGAAGGTCAAATATCTATGAAGACTTTAAGACATTTGGCACGTGCTTTGAGTTCAAATTATGTAGCAAATGATTCGAATTGGTATTCATGAAGCACTCATCTACTATACAGGAAGTTCTATCTTATTTTACAGGGATAGATAAGGAAGAGATAAAGGGGGTCTAACAACAAGAAGATAGACATGATCATGGTCGAAGACTAGAAGATGCAGCTGTCAAGTGTTGTTTTAAGTATTTAGATAAAGTTGTTATGTTTTAATAAATGATGTTTTAGTCCTAATTGTATTAGGAGTCTAAACAGACAGTTGTAAATGCAGTTTGTTTTATGAAAAGTGTTAGGTGTCAAATTTCGAATTCTCCTCAAAGGATTGGAGAGAATCCTAAGATGTAATGAATACTCTATAAAAGGGAGGAAATCAAATAGCATAGGGTTGGAATTTTTCTGGAACAAGTGTAATTTTTGGTATTATCTGCAACTCTATTTTTATCTTAATACAGTGGTATCAGTTTGTACTCAGGATTCAGAAAAGGCTATGGATGATTGATGTTGTTATGTTTCTCCTTTATCTTTTACTTGCAGTGGCATGAGTGTATGTTACTTAGAAATCATTGTGAAGGTGATCTAAATTCCTTCATATATTCATGGACTGTGTGACCTACTGTTTTATTGTTTTACTGATTCATCTAAGCCTTAATATGCCCTGACTTCCATATGAATTTGATATCCATGTTTAGTAAAAACATAAAGTGACCCCATAAGCCCAATGGATGCTTGTTTATTGTAGTACAACCAATTACTAAATTTAATCCATTTACTCACAGAGTTAGCCATCTGAATTTTATTTGAAAATCATAAAAACTTTGAGAGAGCCCTCTTAGGTCGAGGAGGCTAAGCCTCGGCCAAAAGTACGGTTTGAAAGAGTGGACTAAGAGAGTAGTGCGATTGTAACTAAAGAGGTCCTATTTTTGTGATAACATGCACATTGAATACTTTTAGAAATAATTAATGAGTTTTGAGAAGTGTTTGAGAACTTAGAAGAAAACACTATTTACTTTTTTCTAATAGCACTAAAACCTAGGAGTTCAGGAAGATGGACAAAAATATTCAAATGATGAAAAAGGGCCTCCTTCATAACAGTAGATGGCGTGTCAAGGGTTTCAAGCTTCCCTCTAGGGATTGACAAAGAGGCACTGATTCCACCTCATCAAAAGGTAAAATCACAGGTCTTAAAGGGATCAATGGAGGCAGACATAAGCTATACTTCACTACACCAAAGGAAGAAAAATGACAAAGAGTATCAGTGCAAAGGTTTTGACTTCTCAAAAGTACAATCAGAGGCATTTTCAAATAGTCAAAGGAGGCAAGCATGAGGTAAAATTGCCCAAGGAAGTAATTATGATAGGCATAGTTTCACTATCGATAAAAAGAAGTGTCCAACTCCAAAAAGGACAATGATGAAAAGAAAAAGTTGTGTAGGCCCCTACAGAAACAGAAGTGGCCATGGGGAAACACAAAATGGTTTAAAACACTGCTCACCCCTCCCACCATAGACATATCACTGGCAAAATGATCAAAGGAACAAAAAGGTAATTGGTCTAAGAGCATTAAAGCCTCCAAATGGTTTCCTTATCAAAGGTATATTTTGCAAGAGATAGATTAGCCATAAGTGACACTTCTATAGGACTGTCACAAATGGTTACCTACAGGAAAATTGGTAACGACAAACAAACCTCATATTTCTCACAATGATGGCACACATGAAGACTAAAGGGGTTGTTGATGCTTGCTGCTAGGGTTTTTTGCACCCAGAAAAGTCTCCAACTTCTTCCATGATAAAAAACTTGAAAGAAGGTCGATTAAAAGGAAGATCATATTTCTTTTTTAGTCTATCCACCCGAGCAATCAAGGGCATAAAGGTGCGAAGCTAAAGACTCCAAGGTGAAAGTGCCAAAAATGATCGGAAGCTTACTATTTACGGAAGTTTTGAAGATTTATGAAAAGGAATATAGTGAATAAAACCTTCCAAGCAGACACTAATGTCATCGAAGGACCTTTTTATCAATAACTTGTCAAACTACCACCAACGGAGAAAAGACCCGAAAAGACAGTGAAAAAGTGAAGAGAAATAAACATTAGGAAAGTGGGTTTTGGCATGAAATTATTATTTTCAAAAATGGTATAAAAGCCTCCTTTCCCTCTTCCCTCAACTCATTTGTGTCTTTGCAAAAGAAAGGAGAGCCGTTGAAGAAGTTTCTAAGGTTTTACGCAAATAACAGTGGATGTTTCGGGTGCTACGCACTCAGACGGAGAATGTTACGCCTTTGGTAGTCGATGCTACGCACAAAGGGTAGTCGCGATGTTCGCTCTAACTTCTGCGTTGCGTCTTGGAGGGTAGGCACTACACATTGGTGAAAGGCGTTGCGCATAGGCCTAGTCGGCACTGAGCCTGCATTTCACACAATGCTACACTCGATAGGGCAGGAGAAATGAGCTACCACCCAGGCACCCCTTGTAGAAGCCTCCCGTATTGTGCATAGGCTGCAGTGTGCCCGCCTTTCAATGGCTTTACGCACCGGGAAGGCTCGACATGCAACGACCTATTGGGTGGCACTACGCACTAACGATTTTGGCCAAAATTTTCCCAAATGGGTAAAAAATCAAATTTTTGCCTCCAAGCCCCTGCACAAACTTTGAAAAGGTTGGTGTTCTTTTTTCCTTGCCCTCTAAGTGGTATTTTTCATAATCAAAGACAGTATTAAAAACCTAATGTGCCCAAATCCTAATCTTCATAAAAATAAAATATTTGACCTTCTAGGGCAAGGTTTACAAATTGGAGAGTTTCCATTTGTGTAAAGACACTCAGTACCAACAAGCCTCCTTCTAAACTTTGAAAGCATTCCTTGATTACTCCATTTTCCCCTCATTTGCTAAAATATGCCCTCACATCACTCATTTTCCCTCACTAGACCTAAAGGCTCTCACCAAGCTAAAAATCATTTTGTTCTAGATTAGTCACCATGTCTGAGGAAGAAATCAATACCAGCAGTGATGAAGGCCAAAGGCGTATCAAGACAAAACACAAGGGAGGAAGGACTAATAGGTTTGAGCCTCTAGATTCCATTCAAATCACCTCATCCCCAATGATCCTTACATGTTTTCAAGATGTTGGGTGCTATCAATTTTGTGAGAGGGTTAAGCAGGTCCAAAACCACTCAGTTTTAAATAGGTTGTTTGTTTTGAGCATACAAAAACACCAAGTCAACCTAGCAGGAGTAAATTTTGATCTCTCATTTGAATCCATTACTAAAGCCACAACAATACCAGATATTTTTGAGATATGGTTCAAGCAGAAGAAATTGGCCTTAAGCTACTATGAGCCCTTCCTCAAACCTAGTTGTCAACAAGGCTGCAAGGCTATTTTCCCCTTCTCCCACCTGCTAGAGAGATATTCCATAATAATGAAGCAGATCATCAAGTACTTCACTTGTGAGGGGAGGTACTCTAGGGTTTATTCATATCACATAAGGCTTTTGATGCACTTCACCAAGGTAAAATTTCTAAACCTACCATACTATCTGTACTGGAGAATTGACAAGATGGCTTCAGTGGTCAAGAAAAGAGTTGTGCCCACCAAACACAAAGCATTTTTCCACCACTCCTTGATTAAGATGATTGTTTTGCACCAGCTGGAGTAGCAGGGAATATCTTGGGAACTTTTTATCTCACATGATGTATTTTTAAATCCCCAAGCCTTCATTCAGCAAAATTTCCCTTCCACTTCACACTCACTTACCTCCACTCCTCCATCACCTCCACCTATGCCTTCTCCACAAGGAAACCTGCCTCTTTCCTCTTCTCCTGATACATCAAGTGAAGATGGTGACAGTGGTAATAATAAACAAGGAGGTGATAGCGGCCGACGAGGAACAAGATGAGGATGATGGAAATAATGAAGATGTTGGCAATGTGATGCAATGTGTTGTCCTTGATGGCAACCTACTTGATGAAGTTGTCCTTGATCGAGAGATTGTTGGCAATATGTTTCTTGTATCTTACTATATTGAATTGGTTGTCCTTGATGGCAACTCTCTGGCAAAGGATGCAGCTAATGACTGTATGAAGAATCTCAGAAATCTATCAACATTTCTATAAAAGCAGATTGAATTTTTCCATATAGAACAATGTATACCCGGGTTTGTAAAATCCAAGTAGCGTATGTACGCAAATAAGTACATCCTAAGTTGTGTATGCCCTTTTGTGCTCCAAATATATAATACCAAGGGGCATTACCATGGTTTTGTCACACTGCATTGAGCACTGTATGGTTTATTTGATTTCGTCCAAGAATACCATCGGAAGTTGTGTGGTTTTGGCTCATGGTATTGGTAAAAGCTAAATCTATTTAAGGAGAAGAAGATCATAGTGCAAGGGGTGCATGTGTAAGGGTTATTTATGAATAAATTTCTCTAAGGAATATCTGCATGGATGAACTCTGTTCTTAATTGATAGATCTGAATCTATGATGCACCCATGGATATGATGAAGGTTCAAGATCTCTAGATCTGAAGATGATGAATATCTAGTATGATCTACTGAAGAAATGATGAAGACCTGGCGCAAGTCTGCTGAAGAAAATGAAGAAATCTGGGTAAGTTTTTAGATCTGGTCTGTTCTGCAAAATTTACATTTACAAATCTATACGCTAGTTGGTTTCAAGAAAAGAGCGTATATACGCGAGTTTGCTTCATGAAAAGCGCGTATGGTAGTTAGGGTTTCTGAAGCTTATTTATAGATATTACTTCTGTGATTTTTATTTTCTCTCTGCTATCAGTCAATGAAGTCTTCTTGAAGTTCTGGGTTGAATATGCAATATGCTGCTGATTTGATAATGAACAAATCTAATCACTGATTGAGAAAACATGATGAAGGATGAGTGACTATCTAAACAGTTCTAGATTGTCTGAATTGAAAGTTTCAGATCTAGATATGAGTCTAAACAAATTCTGAAAGAAATCATACGCTAGTTGGTGAAAAGAAAAGTGTGCGTATACGCGGAATCGATAAAGAAAATTCGTGTATTAATTCAGAATATAAAAATGAATATGCACTGAAGCATACGCAGGTTGGTGTGCAGGAAAGCGCGTATATACGCGGCTTCAGTAAAGAAAATTAGCGTATGGTATCTGAATTAATGATTGTTCTGATTACAGTGGTATTGCAGTTCTGATTGAAGTTTTGGGTAAAGTATGGTTGTTGATGTTAAGGGGTTGTATTGAAACCATTTTGATCTAGTATGAAAATTGATGAAACGTGGTCTACGTAGACCCGAGGTTGAAGCCTTCAAGATGAAAGTGGGAAGCTTTCCTCGCCGCAGAAGCCGGGTGCTGGGACCGAGGGTCGAAGCTCGCCCAGGTGAGGTCGGTAAACAAGAGCGGGGGGGTTGGAGCCCTTCCGCCTGCGGGGCACGCTGGAAAATGAGAGAAGTTTGTAGCTCTCTTCAAGGTAGAAGCCCGCATACCGGGTATGAATCGGTGACGCACTATGTTGTAAAAGGTTTTCTATATAATAAAGATTGAAAACAGAGACGACAACAGCGGTGGTTTTCTCCCGAATTGGGTTTCCACCTTAAATATTGGTGTTCATGTGTGTGATGCTTTATTCTGTTGATTACTACTCATAACCTGATACATAACTGATAAATCTTTTTATAAGACTGCTTCTGAGAGTTTTCTCTAAATCTGGAAAATTAAATCAATATACGCTAGTTTCCTTCTGCATTTCCGCGTGCATACGCTAGTTCCGTTCATAAAAACCGTGTATGGAAATCTGCTCAAAGAAAAAGTTGAATTTATTTTATAAGCTCTAAATACTGATTCACCCCCCCCCCCCTCTCAGTATTTTTCCCAACAATTGGTATCAGAGTAGGTCCTTCTAAAAAAGCTTAGCCGCTAGAAGGAAGATCAATCAAGATGAGCAATCAAGAAGGAACAGCATCTATCAGGCATCCGCTCTTCAACGGAAACAATTTAATCTTCTGGAAAACAAGGATGAGATCCTATCTTTAGTCTCTGGGAGCAGATGTATGGGGCTATTGTTGAAGGAGGATATCAATATCCAGCCGCAACACCAACAGATCCAATGGAAAGAAAGAATTATGAAACAAATGCAAAGGCGGTCAATGCTCTATTGGGAAGTCTAACTGAATCAAAATTTTTCAAAGTCATGCAACTGGATACAGCAAAGGCAATATGGGACAAAATCATTCTAAGTTATGAAGGTGATGCAAAGGTAAAAAGTGCTAAACTCCAAACTCTCAGAATTCAATATGAGAATCTAAAAATGCATAATGAGGAGAGCATTGCCAATTTATTTTTATGTCTTGATGATATTGTAAATCGTATGAGAAATCTGGGAGAAACAATAACCGAATCTACTTTGGTTGAGAAAGTTTTAAGATCACTAATGAAAAAATTTGAGTCAAAAGTTTCTGCTCTTGAAGAAAAGCAGGATCTTCAAAATCTTACTGTGGTGCAACTTCATGGCATACTAACTGCATATGAAATGAGAAGAGGAGGACCATATGAAGTCAAAGAAGCCGTCTTTAGAGCTTCTACAAAAGGGAAAGAAGTACAAGAGACAGAAGGATCAGGGTATATCTCAGAAGAAGATGAGGTAAATTTTGTAAAGAAACTCCAACTTGGCACAGGACGGTTCAGAGGTAAGCTTCCTTTCAAATGTTTTTCTTGTGGAAGAGTTGGTCATTATGCTGCTAAGTGTCCTTACAAAGAAACACATGAAAAGGGGAAGGAAACAACAAGAAGCAATAAGAATCGGTTTAGCACTAGAAAAAGTTACTATACTCATGAAGACAATGATGGGTTATATGACAGTGAGGAAGAATGTGAAAAAGATCTTAGACTTCTCATGGCATTTGAAAATACTCTAGAGAAGAAAAATATACTTTTATGGATGCTTTAGAAGACAATGATTTTCTTGAGGAATTCAATCAACTCAAAATATGTGTTAGGTCTCGTAACAAGCAAGATTGGCAAAGTCCGATCACAGAGTTAACATCATTTCAACCAACTTTGGGATTCTAGGATCTAGCCCTCCTGAATCCGGAGAGGGATCTCTCCAATAGGTACAAAGATGGATATTGTCTTCGAAGTTTAGGATGATGATATTAGGCTAGTTATGAAGGCCAAGGGTTTTGTTTGGTTTTCTTGGATGGTTGAACATAGTTGCTGTCTGAGGCGGAAAGATCTATATGCAAATAGGTTCAAAGGTGAGAAGTTGCAAGTAAACAAAATAAGCTTTGATTCTAAAGAAAGATGATGGCAAGTTTTCAATCCATTGGGCTATGGAGTCATAAGGGAATTTAATTGAAACATCCAGGTTCAAGATTAATCTATGGGGCAAGTCATCTAGGCCTAAGGATCTCTTTGAAGTTTGATTTATGGAATGGGGTGATACAACAAGAAAGGGAACCAACAGATGCAGAACAAAGAGCAGCCCAGGATCTGGTAAGTACTTTGAAACTAGCCAGCCTTTGACCAGGCACTTAAGAAAAACATAGAATCAAACTAGGATCTGGTAAGTACTTTGAAACTATCCAGCCTTTGATACACTTCTAATAGAACACAGATTAAAAACAAAGGGAAACTTGAAGGCAACCTTTGGAGCAGAGACTAGCGGGCAGGGCTCACCTTTCTCCTCATCTTAGTTCTCCTTTACTTAGTTACTTTCCAAGACAATCACCAAGATCACACAGAATGGCCCAAGATCTGATAAGTGCTTTGAAACTAGTCAACTTTTGACACATCCTAAGAGAAACAGACAAATAGTTGAGCAAACAAGAAAGGGACTCAGGGCTAACCTTTGATTTCCTCAATTCATTCCTTACACAACATATATGAAAGTAACATTTAAAAACAACATTCAGCAGTGACGAAAAGATGAGGGAACGCCAGCATCTCTGTGCTTAGACTGAATTAAATCATTTCTAAATAACACAATTAGAAGAAAACATTGGGATAAAAAAATTTCAGCCAGAGAAGGTTACTGATATGCAGCAAGCCCTAACACTGTTTAAACTGTTCTTTACAGTGGAAAATGAAACAAATTGAAAACGTAAATAAAATGACAAGTTCACAGTAAGAATAACATCACCATCAGCATAGACCAGGATCCCATAAATCAGCTTGTATTGATTGCTTCAAACCGGTTACAATCTTCAAATCCAGTGTTTTAATTCATCTCTTTTCACAGTCTAACCTATCTGTTACAAGCAGAGCTCCAAGAGCCCATGAAACCACTATTTACAGTCAAGAGTTTTCCACTCAGAAATAGCTACGGCGCTTCAGCAATTACATTAACAACCAACTAATCCAACCCCTCACTCATCTTCTATTGAGGTATTTATAGAAGGATGAGGAGGTGAGATCCAATTAAAAGATCTCAAACACAATCAATGCAGAATTAATGTATTCCTGACCCTGAGAGGTTCGATGAAGAAATTCTACAGGTGTTACATTGCATTAATGTGTTTATACTTAAGAAGTAAGCTCGAAGAGAGCTTATATTGACCTTTGAGGCTCTGCGTACTGTTAGGGTTGCTCTGCAGATATTTTGTCGTTGAAATCCGGTGGAGTAATAACTTCTTTGGTCGTTCGAGGCATAATATCTGATCCTGTTCAATAAATTCATCCTCTGTTTGAGCTTTCTGAGGCAATAGGTGGCACTGTGGTGGTTGAGGAATCAATTCGCCTCGAAGTATGGCGGTGGAGGCGATCTGTCTGCCGAACACTTTTAGGTTTTGCTTTAATCCGTGTTCTGAGCCGGGGATTAGGCTTTTGATAACCGTCTTAGCCGTAATCCCTGCCAATATTCTCACAAAACCACTGCTCTGGTTCATTTTATCTTTAATCTGATACTCTTTCTCAGCTCTGATATTGGCGGCCTTCTTCAAGCTTTGCAGGGACGTGCGGCAACCAAAGCTCATGAAACTTTGTAAATATCTCTGTTCTTCTCCGTAGGATCAATTCCTTGGACAAATCGGGAGGATTGGAGTCGTCACTCTCATCCTTCAGATTTCGTAGAATACGAAGGAAAAACCTTTGAAAACCTGCAAAAAACAAGAAAAATGAGGAAATCCTGCATTTATATGGATAGACTGCATCGGAGGGCGTGCGGGCGGATGGAGAAATCGGGACCATTGATCGTATTGCGATCAACGGTTGGGAGCAAATCAAACGGTCAACGCAGAGGAAAGTGGACCGTGTAATGGAATCGGGAGGGGAGATGCAGACCGTCGATCTACAGAGATCGACGGCGGGGATTTGATTTTAAACACGTCGGGGCAAGATTAACGGGCGAGCGAATCGGTTAAAGGACGAGCGGGAATGATGATCGAGGACCGTCGGATGGGAGGGCCCAGATCCGACGGCTGGGGTGAATCCCGTTGCGGGGCCACGGGACAATGTTTAACGCACGGGAGATGGACATGGAATGGCGGTTTTCGGGGTGAGGTGGATAACACGTGTCAGTCGGCGCGTGGAATCGCTGGCCGACGGCACAAAACCACTTCCGGATGAAAGGTGGTGCGGGCACATACCGGTAGGAAAAGAAAAACAGCGCGGCGGAAAGGGGGAGGGGTCCACCAGATGACAGCACACTCCGCACCGTTGATCCGTGGAACAGATCGACGGCGGAGTTTCAATTTTTTTTTCTTCGGTGGAAAAATAGAACAAACCTGTTTTTTGCATTTTACAAAGGTTTTCCATGTTTTTTCGGGCAATGAATTATTTCCGAGTTTAAGCGCCTGGCAGGTTTAGCACGCGGTTCCGGCGTGGGGACATATGGATGAAGAGAAAGCAGGGGCTTAGCCTGAGGGGCTAAAGCCCAACGCATGAAAAATGTATGTTTTTCCATGGTTTTTTAATGATTTTCGCAAGAGGAGAAAGGCTCCGATAGGTTAAAAAAGTGGGTTTTAACCTTCGGAAAAGAGATTAAATGGAGGAAAAGGAATATACAAGGGTTTGATGAGGTTTTTTATGGTCGAGAAGGGAGTTGAAGAAACGGAGGAAAGGTGGAAGAAGGGGAGAGGACAAGGAGGGGGATGCAGCAACATTTTGATTAGGATTTTCATGGTATATCAGAGGCAGAGAGGAGGGAGAGTATGCAGAACCAACAGTAGTTCATAACCTTGCCAACAGAATTCAAGTACCAACAATTTTTAGGATTCAAACTTGTTTCTTGAAGGCTGCAAAGAACAATTTAGCCACCAACTGCTATAACTGAAAAATATGGGTGGCTAACAGTGGCTCCACTTGGGGATGGCGTCTTCTTGAAGATGTCAAGAATTCAGACTTGATTTCTCTGGGATGCTGACTGGTGTCTGAACCAGCACTTGCTCTTGCTTTTCTTCTGGACAAAATAATGTCAGTCATTAAAAGAGAGATGAATTTCCTCAATACAACTTCTACCTACCCCAATCCTACTGATCTAACATTTTTTCTTCATCAGAGTGCACTTGGATTGGCAAACTCTTAACACAACATTTTATTCTTTTGAAAGCAGTAAATCTAATCTACTTCTACTCCTTATTTCTCCCCGAACTCAGATTAAACAGTTGAGTTCAGATATTCCTCTACCTATTCTACTGTTTGTTGGGATTAAACAGTCCAACAATCTTTCATTCTCTAAATTCTACAACAGAAATTTAAAAATAGCCAAGCCAAGATTGAATTGTTTGACTTGCTATGATCTATGGCATAAAGACAAGCTGCACATAGATTATTATTTGCAGAAAATTTAAAATCAAAACAGAAGGCTTAAGATCTGAAAATTTTCTCATTGTGGCCTTCCCTCATATTTACAACCCTGTTTTTCTTTTTAGTGAGCTATCTTTGCTTTTCTTCTGGTTCGAATTTCGAGTGAATTAGAACCAGGTCTTTTCTTTGACTCAAAAACTAGGATAACTTTGAGTCATCTCTTTGGAAACTTTGGTTCAGATTTTGAGTTTGTTTGAACCTTGATTTCTACCCTACTCTATCTACTGATAAGCCAAGATTGAACAGTTTGGCAAATCAAATTTGCTACCCTATCAGCAGAAAATTGAAAGCTAATCAGTCAAGATTAAACAGTTTGACCGATTAGAAGTGTGTTTCAAGGAGTGGCATTTAGGCTTGCACACTTTCAGATTCATTTCTCTTTTTGGCATGGGGCCTTGCCTTTCTTGTTTTTCATTTCTGCCCTCTTTTCTTTCTTTCTTTGTTTTTTTGTATTTTTTGATTTTTCATAACTTTAAATGCAATGATGGATGAAGTATTTACAATGGAAAAGGTGAAAAGGCTTCAAAACATGAAATAATTTTAAGAAAGATAATGCTTAAGCATCCTGCCATTGACAGGACCCCCAAACAATTCTGCTCCATTTAGTTCTTGTAAGAAAAATGCATTGTTCCCAGCAACTGAATGAATGGAGTAAGGGCCAAGCCACAGATTGTCAAATTTACCATGCTTTCCCTTGTCTTCCCTCTTTGAGTCCCACTTTAAGACTTTGTCCCCAACTTTGAAATTACTGGCCTTTGTTCTCTTGTCAAATATCTTCTTGATATTGTCTTTCTTCTGTAATGCTTTTTGGTACACTTCCTCTCTGGTTTGCTGAAGATGAATGGTCTGATTTATTCTCCTGATTATGTCATTTTCTTCAGTCTGCAACTCTTGAATTAACTTCATAACTGGTACACCAAGGCTGTTAGGAAAAATTGCATCTGTACCATATACAAGCTGGAAGGGTGACATACCAATGGATTTCTTCAATGTTAATCTGTCAGCCCAAAGTGCATGGATCAGCTTTGTGTGCCAAGACTTCTTGTTGTCCTCCAACAGTTTCTTTATTATGTTCACCAAGCTTTTGTTGGAAGATTCCGCAAGTCCATTACCTTGAGGGTAATAGGCTGTGGAGTGCCCCAATGTTATCTGATACTTATGACAGAATTCAACCATTTTCTTTGATCCAAATGCTGCTGCATTATCTGTAATGATCTTGGTAGGACAGCCAAATCTGGAAAGGATATTGGTTTCTATGAATTTTATGATAACTGAATCATTGGCCTGTCTACAAGGAATGGCTTCTATCCACTTAGTGAAATAGTCTGTGGCAGTAAGGATCCACCGGTGTTGAGCAGAAGATGATGGGTGGATTTCTCCTATGAAGTCAAGTCCCCACTGTTGAAAAGGGGCTTCAACAGTAATTGGATGCAGAGGAAGGGGTAGTAATTTTCTCTTGCCCTCGAACAATTGGCATTTATGGCAAGTGGTTGTAAGTTTGTGCACATCAGGAAAAAGAGTAGGCCAATAGAAACCAGCCCTCAAAATTTTGTTGGTTGTTGACTTCCAGTACAAATGGCCTCCACATTCTCCTTCATGGAATTCCCGCTTAATCTTTTCTGCATCAAACTCAGGCAAACATTTAAGCAATATACCACTAGCATTTTTCCAATAAAGACATTTATCAATAATGCAATAGTTTACAGCTTTTAACTTTAGGAATCTTGCCTTTGTTTTGGATAAACCAGGCGGTGTGTTTAAATTAAGCAAAACGTAAACAATATCAGCATACCAAGGAGAATTCGCAAAATAATCTTCAACAATGGGGGTTGAGAATTCTTCTTGGTCATCCAAAGCATTAATCATGTTAATATCAAGAACTTCACAATTTGATTCGGCCATTAGCCTCGCTAGACCTTGACCCTTGATAAGCTTCGTGGGTTTAATCTCTAAATCATATTCAAGAATAACAGCAATCCACTTACCTCTCTTACCATCTGGATCCTGGGTTAGAATGTCCTTTACAACTGAATTTGGGACAAAGGCAATAATGTGTGAGTGAAGGATGTATACCCCGAAGTCTTTTAAAGCTTTCACCAAAGCAAAAGCTTGCTTTTCCATAATGTTATACTTCAGAGGGGCATCCCTCAATGCCTTGCTAAAGAATGCAATGGGCTGCTCTTGTCCTTGCGGATTTTTCTGTAAAAGGACAGCAGCTATAGTATGTTCTGATGCAAATGAGAAGATATAAAAATATTTTGAGAAATCGGGACTTATGAGAACTGGTGTTTTGGTTAACGCTTGTTTAACCAGTTCAAAGGATGTCTTTGCCTCCGCGGTCCATTTTACCCCTTGCTCCCTTTTCAACATGTTTGTGGTATTCCTAAGGAGCTCAGCCAAGTTTGGGATGAACCTTCTTAAAAAGTTAATCTTTCCTATGAAAGACTGCAACTCTTTGATATTTCGAGGATGAGAGATTTGCAATATGGCCTCAATCCTCATGGGATCTATCTTTATACCCTTTTCTGAAATGATATGTCCAAGAAGCTTACCTTCTTGGAGTCCGAATAAGGTTTTCTTGGGGTTCAAAGATATCCCGAACCTTCTGCACTTCTCGAAAACTTTTCTTAAATGTTCTAAGTGTTCTTCATTTGTCTTTGAAAACACAGTCACATCATCAAGAGAGATAATGATGAAGAAGCCTAATTCTTCCGAGAATGCTATGTCCATGGCTCTCTGAAAGGTTGCTCCAGCATTCATTAAACCAAAAGGCATTTTCACATACATGAAAGTGCCCCAGGGTGTAGTAAAAGCTGTCTTTAATTGATCATCAAGGTGGACTAAGACTTGATTATACCCTGAATAGCCATCTAGCAAAGAAATTCTTTTAGACCCTACCACCTTTTGCAAAATATGATCCATCTTGGGCAAAGGGTAGTTATCATTTAATGAAGCTTTGTTTAGATTCCTGAAGTCTATACATAGCCTGATTTCTCCAGTCTTTTTCCTAACTGACACTAGATTAGATACCCACTCAGAATATCTAATAGGGACAATAATACCAGCATCATGCATTTTCATAATTTCCTTCTTAACCAATGGCAACTGGATAGGATTGATTCGGCGTAGTTTTTGTTTGAATGGTTTTTGGTTTTCTTTAAGAGGGATTTTGTGCTGTATTATTTCAGTGTCATAGGACTTAAGATCTTCGTAACTCCATGCAAAAACATCAGAAAATTCTTTAAACAGCTCCAAATATTTAAGTTTAATGTGAGCTGGTAAAGTTTTAGACAGTTTAATCAATCTCGGTTTCTCCTCACTGCCTATATTACATTCTTCCACTTCAGTTTCCACGGGTTCCAGTTTTGGTTTTTTGGCCACATCATCAAAATCAAACAGTTCTTCTAGAGGGGCCAAACCCTTGGGCAGACTATCATTATCAGAATGCAGAGTTTCTATTTCTTGTGTTTCAGATTTCGGACTTAATTCTGCTTGGCGTGTGGATGTGATCATCAAAATCAAACAGTTCTTCTAGAGGGGCCAAACCCTTGGGCAAACTATCATCCTTAGAATGCAGAGTTTCCAATTCCTCTATTTCAGATTTTGCACTTAATTATGTTTGTCTTCTAAATTTGATAGTCTTAAGGTTTATATCTACCAGCTGCGGAGATGGTTCTTCTTCACCAAGAAAATTTTCTTCACTACGGTCTGTATCATAATCTGAATCTGAACTATGGGGTTCAAACTCATTTTTGAATTGCATGAAGTCTTCTATTTGTTTATCTCCATCAAACACCTGCCAATATTTCTTGTTATCAGGGATAGCTGGTCTGAATTTTATCTGAGAGGTGTCATCATACAGTATTGGGCAGGTTCTAGCAGTAAAGGCTAAATTGTGGGCTGCAATGTTTTTCTTCTTGGGACAAAAGATAAGGTGTACCCCTTGTACCCTTGAATGTTTTTAAAAGATCCATGACATCATTCCTATAGGCCCTAAGTCTGGGATGATTTGCATTATATTCCCCATTGACTTTCCTAATGATTAATTCAGAATCCCCATATACATTGATTCTCTTGGCACCTAATTTATTCAAGAGATGCAAGCCTAAGAGAAGGGATTCGTATTCTGCTATGTTGTTGGAACACTGAAAGTTTAATTTACATGAGATACATTCTGTATGGTTGTTTTCAGTGTTAGTAATCCAGACACCTGCACCAGCATTAGTTCTAGTGCATGACCCATCAAAATACATAGTCCAGAGAGGATTATTTTCAGTTTTATCAGTTTGGTGAATGGCCTTTGTATGATTTGATTCCTCAAGTTTAATGTGGGTTGAGGACCGTCTTCGACCCGTCAAGTTTTGATTTTATGACTGAGCAACTGGAGTGGAAGGTTTGTGTGTTAAGTTTGCTAGGATCTTCGTATTAATACAGATCGTTTCGCATTTCAATCTTGTGTTCCCCTCTTTATTTTAATCATCGATTCTAATGAAGCCAACTGCTCGTGAGTGTTTCATCATTAAACATGATAAAAGAATCAAGGCTCGTGTTTATAGCATAGAGAGGGGAATTTTGAGGCCGATCTTGACTTGTCACTGTGTACTGCATGTGGGATTCCCTGTAAAGTTTTCTAGTTTGATTAAAAACAGGGATAGTCGCGTAGGTCATGTCCATTTGCATGGTTACTTGTAACTTAGCACCCCAAGACCTTGATAAAAGCATTCTGGTTTGATTGAAGACAGGGATGGTTGCATAGGCCATGTCCATTTGCATAGTCCCTTGTAACTTAGCCCCCCAAGATCTTGATAAAAGCATTCCATACTTCGGGGGAACATCAGCCACAACAACGTCCATGACTAAACATTTGGCTGGAATTTGGGCTAGATTAACACATAGATCTTTAATCAATCCTAGACACTTAACTCTACTTGAGTCAAAGGAGTACAGGTCTTTATAAGGTCTGGTAATTTCAAGACCCAGGCTTTCCATTACAGCTTTTGGCATTAAATTATGGGAAGCGCCTGAGTCATGCATAGCATTGTGCAGAATTTTGTCATGAATGTTTAAGCTTACATAAAAGGGAGGGATAGGACCCTCCTGGAACTTTCCTTCAATCTCGGGACCAAAAATAAGCTTTGGTTGGTCATCATTAAGGTTGAGGGTGTCTTCATTATTTTCTAAGTTCAAAGCCTTCAAAATTTTGGACCTATATACAGGCTGGGCAGACAACTCAGTTAAAGGGACAGAGATTTTGATCTTTGAGATTTCCTGTTCCAGGCTGAAAAGGTTTAGATTCTTCAGAGCATTAACTTCAGCCTTGTTTACTGCCCCTTTATCAGCAATAACGGCTTGCTGATTTGGTTTATCTACAATTGAAGCAGTTATTTTCGCAGGAGCACTAACTGAGGTGCTAGTACTACTAATGTTTGCACTCTGTTTTTCGATGTTTTGAGTGTCTTTCTCTTTATCTTTACCAGAATCAACAGCCACCGTTTTGTCCTTTTGTTTGATTGTCTTAGCCTTGGGTGTAGCGTTGTTTTGAGAAGGTTTGTCAGAGGTTTTATTGTTGGGTGTTTGTTGATTAGACCTATTTCTGAGTTCATATTCCCTTAAAGGTTCTATGACAGCGTTCTCCATGTTTTGGTAGTTGTTTTCAGCATCATCTCTTCTGTCATCATAAGGTGTATAAAGACCTTGTTTATTATCATAATGAACCTCAAAGTCATCATCGCCTACCCCAAATAAGTTTATATCATCTTCCTCTGTTATTTCATTTGTTTCCTCAACCTCATTTAAAAAGTTCTGATGGAAGGGAGGGATGATCTGCTGATCATCTTCCCTGGGTCTGTTAGGAGGCTGATTTCGTCTAAAATTCTGATTCTGGTTTTGATTTCTGTTTTGAGGAGCATTTTGATTTATACTCGCTTGCGCCCTCTCTAGAATGCTCATTTTCTTCATCATCTCTTCCATCATTCTTTCCATCTTTGAGCTTGAAGTGGAAGGGGTGGATTCCTCTCTAAAAGACACTTTCTTTTCAGCTTTCATCCTTGCTCTTTTCTCCATAAGGTTCACCTCTACGGAAAGGGCACCTCTTTGCATATCTTCAAGGGTTGCAAAGACTCTTTCTCTGAGCGAATATGTCATGTCTGGATCAAACCCTTCAGGAAATTTGTTTAAGGCTGATCCCTGAGGAGGTTTCAGTTCAGGGGAAAGTGCATTATACACACTGTTAAATCTAGTACAATAAGCTTGCACACTTTCCCCAGGATTCCTATGGAGATTGTTATAGTCAGCAAGGACTTGGAGAGGGTTTTTCCTTACTTCCCATTTGTTTAAAAAAAATTTGATGGAAGGCTTGAAGGTCGTTGATACTATGGGGGGTTAATCCTTTAAACAATTTTCTCACATCTCCCCCCAAACTTTGAGCAAACAATCTAATTTTGACAGATTCATTATCAATTTCATTTCTGTAGAAGTAGTCATTCATCTTGTCCACATGTTGAGATGCTGTTGTGGTATTATTAGCATCATATAATGGAATTTTGGACTGATAGTCCTGTGGAAGATTGACTAATGGTACTGGAAGGACTACGGGAGCATACCATGCTGCCATGATATGTGGTGGGGGTGGGTTTACAAGTGGAGGTGTGGGTTGAAGTGGAGTGGTTTGAACAGTGGATGAAAGATGAATAGAAGTGGATGGAACAGCAGTAGATCTCTGAGCTGATCTCGGATGAGAGACACCTAGATTCTGTAAGAAATGTAAATCAGGAGGTGTTGATTCTCTATTCTCAAAAGTTTCACTGGTTTCAGGAGATGAAATGGTAGGCTCAGAATCTAACTGCTCTAAATCACCAAATGACCTAGTTCTGAATGGGTTTAATAAGTCAATTTGTGATTCATGAAGAGCTGAAAGGTTTTCAGGAACTGAATTGGCTCTTAGGGGTGGTCTGAAGATAGTTGAGGATTGTATCCTAGGAGACTTCCTAAGAATTCTTTCTGGGTTGTCAACTATTTCAGGAGGATCGGGGTCAGGATGGGCTCTGGTGTGAATCTTTTTAGGAGCCACAATGTTTATGTGATTAGACCCAATCTAAACAAGAAAAGTTCAACCAGATATGACAATCTTTAGACGGTTAACTAGTTTGTTTTCTCAGTTTGAATCTTACAGTCCTCTAACTGAGTTTGAATGATTTTATAATGATAAGGGTTCTTCCCAGTGGAGTCTTGAGGTCTGTTCAGGATGGTGGAGTCGCCAGGTGGAAGGTTCAGAGGATTTTCAAAGGGGTACACTATCCACCACAGTGTTTGTGGAACATTCCTTTTCAAGGATATCCCAAAACACAACGAACTCTAACCAGAGATTGACTGGGAGGGCATTCACCAGATATGTCACCCCCAAAAGAGGATGAGATCCAGAGGCTACCTGGCCCTTTCCAGACTCTGTCTAAGAGTATAGGGTAAAACACATCAAAGTCGTATGCATGATATCAAAACTAGTGTTTTACTACCAATCTGAAATGTTTTTGGTATTTTCTGAATTATATATATTTGTGGTTTAAAAGAATATCCTAACTTTGTCTCAAAACTTAGCTATGGTTGTGAAACAAAAACAGTCTATCCTTGTGGCTAAGCTAGCTGATTTTCCAAGGTTAGATAAAGACTTAGAAGAATCCTAGGATTGACCTAGTTTGTCACTGATTCAAACAATTTTTATCATGATTACCATTCATTGGTAGTGCTTGAAAAGGCTACTTTTTACTCTCAAGATGTTATATGAAGATTCTGGGTAAGAAGTCCCCAGCGGAGTCACGTAAAATGCTAGGTCTCAGAATAAGCAAGATTGGCAAAGTCCGATCACGTAGTTAACATCATTTCGAACTAACTTTGGGATTCTAGGATCTAGCCCTCCCGAATCCGGAGAGGGATCTCTCCAACATGTACAAAGATGGATATTGTCTTTGAAGTTTGGGGTGATGATATTAGGCTAGTTATGAAGGCCAAGGGTTTTGTTTGGTTTTCTCAGATGGTTGAACATAGTTGCTGTCTGAGGCAGAAAGATATATATGCAAATAGGTTCAAAGGTGAGAAGTTGCAAGAAAACAGAATAAGCTTTGATTCTAAAGAAAGATGATGGCAAGTTTTCAATCCATTGGGCTATGGAGTCATAAGAGAATTTAATTGAAACAAGCAGGTTCAAGATTAATCTATGGGGCAAGTCATCCAGGCCTAAGGATCTCTTTGAAGTTTGACTTATGGAATGGGGTGATACAACAAGAAAGGGAATCAACAAGATGCGTAACAAAGAGCAGCCCAAGATCTGGTAAGTACTTTGAAACTAGCCAGCCTTTGACCAGGCACTTAAGAGAAACATAGAAGCAAACTAGGATCTGGTAAGTACTTTGAAACTATCTAGCCTTTGATACACTTCTAATAGAAAACAGATTAAAAATGAAGGGAAACTTGAAGGCAACCTTTGGAGCAGAAACTAGTGGGCTGGGACTCACCCTGATCCTCTCCTAGTTCTCCTTTACTTAGTTACTTCTAAGACAATCACCAAGATAACACAGAATGGCCTAAGATCTGATAAGTACTTCGAAACTAGTCAGCTTTTGACACATTCTAAGGGAAACAATCAAATAGATGGGAAAACAAGAAAGGGACTCAGGGCTAACCTTTGATTTCCTCAATTCATTCCTTACACAACATATATTGAAAGTAACATTTAAAAATAACATTCAGTAGTGACGAAAAGATGAGGGAACGCCAGCATCTCTGTACTTAGACTGAATTAAATCATTTCTAAATAACACAATTAGAAGAAAACATTGGGATAAAGATTTTTCAGCCAGAGAAAGTCACTGATGCACAACAAATTCCAACACTTTTTAAACTGTTCTTTATAGTAGAAAATGAAACAAATTGAAAACAGAAATAAAATGACAAGTTACAGTGAGAATAACATCACCATCAGCGTAGACCAGGATCCCATAAATCAACTTGTATTGATTGCTTCAAACCGGTTACAATCTTCACATCCAATGTTTTAATTCATCTCTCTTCACAACCTAATCTATCTGTTACAAGCAGAGCTCTAAGGGCCCATGAAACTACTATTTACAGTCAAGAGTTTTCCACTCAGAAATAGCTACAGCCCTTCAGCCATTACATTGACAACCAACCAATCCAACCCTTCACTCATCTTCTATTGAAGTATTTATAGAAGGATGAGGAGGTGAGATCTGATTAAAAAGATCTCAAACACAATTAATGAAGAATTAATGTCTTCCTGACCCTGTGAGGTTTGATGAAGAAATTCTACAGGTGTTACATTGTATTAATGTGTTTATTCTTAAGAAGTAAGCTCGAAGAGAGCTTATATTGACCTTTGAGGCTCTGCGTGCTGTTAGGGTTACTCTGCAAACATTCTGTCGTTGAAATCCCAGTGCGTAATAACTCCTTTGGTTTGTTCGAGGTTGGATCTGATCCCGTTCAATAAATTCATCCTCTGTTTAGCTTTCGAGGCAATAGGTACCGTGGTGGTTGAGGAATCAATTCGCCTCAGCAGTGGCTATGAAAGCGATCTCGATCGATGTGAACACCTTTAGGTTTTGCTTTAATCCGCGTTCAGAACCTGGAATTAGGCTTTTGATAATCGTCTTAGCCGTAATCCCCACCAATCTTCTCACAAAACCACTGCTCTGGTTCATTTTATCTTTAATCCGATACTCTTTCTCTGCTCTGATATTGGCGGCCTTTTTCAAGCTTTGCAAATATCCCTGTTCTTCTCCGTATGATCAATTTCCTGGACAAACCGGGAGGATTGGAGTCGTCACTCTCATCCTTCAGATTTCGTAGAATACGAAGAAAAACCCTTTGAAAACCTGCAAAAAACGAGAAAAATGAGGAAATCCTGCGTTATATGGGCGGACTGCATCGGAGGGCGTGCGGGTGGATGGAGAGATCGGAACCGTTGATCGTATTGCGATCGACGGCCAGGAGCGATTTTGAACAGTCAACGGGAAAAGGTGGGCTGTACAATAGAATCAGGAGGATAAAAGAGAGCCGTTGATCCGTAGAGATCGACGGTGGGGATCGATTTTCGAGAGCACCAGGAGATATTTAACGGGCGTGCGGGTTTATTAAAGAGCGAACGAAAAAAGGCGATGGGGACCGTCAGATGGGAAGGCCCAGATCCGACGGCAGGGAGAAATCCCGCTGCGAGGCCACGGGACGAGATTTACGCGGAAAAAAAAACTTGACACGGCGGTTTGGAGTGAGTGGAAGGCAACGTGTCGGCCGCGGGTGGAAGGCCGACGGGAGAAAGCCGTTTAACGCGGAAAGCGGTGCGGGCACAAAACCACGGGTTTTTGAAAACGGCGCCAGGGCCAGGGGGTCCACGGGGAAAATCGACTCACGCCTTGAATTGATACGTAAGGATAGATCAACGGCGGAGTTTTAATAATATTTTCTTTGTTGGAAAAAATAAAACAAACCCGTTTTCGCATTTTACAAAGGTTTTCAATGTTTTTTGGGTAATGAATTATTTCCGAGGGTTAGGCGCCTGGCGGTCTTAGCACACGGTTTCGGGCGTCGGGGCATATGGAGGGAGAAACGGAAAGAGCAGCACGAGGGGCTGGAAACCTAGCATAGAAACACATGTTTTTCTACGGTTTTAATGATTTTTTGCAAAAGGGAAGAGGTTAGATAGGTCAAAAAGTGGGTTTTTGACCTTAAGGAAATGAGGTTTAATAAGGAACAAAGGAATATAAAAGGGTTTGATGGGGTTTTTTATGGATAAAAGAAAACTTGAGGAAAAGGAAAAGATGGAAGGAGGGGAGAGAAAAAGGAGGAGGTTACGACAATATTTCACTTAGCGATTTTTATGGAACAACGGAGGCAAAAGATGAGGAAAGTATAAGGACCAATGAGTTCATGATCTTGCCAATCGAGACTTCAAGCACCAACAATTTCGGGCTTGAATTTGTTTCTTGGAGGAGCTCTGAGAATGTTAGCCACCGGTACGATATATTTTGAAAAATGTAGGTGGCTAACAAGCATTTAGGGAAAAGGGGTTATTAAGCCAAACAAGGGGTGTTTGCAATATTTAAAGGGGATTGGAGACTTGGAGGGTTTAGGAAGGGATTCTAGGGGTAAAAAGGGAGACTTTGACAAAGGGGAAAAAAGGGTTAAAATGGGACATTCTGCAGGGATACAAAAGGCAAATGAAGGCCTTTTTTAGCGCAATTTTTTACAGTTAGTGAGGCCTTTGGATGGAAACAACAGTGAGGATATTTTTAAAGGAAATGAACACACAGGGGCTTCAAGGATGATGTGTCTTCAGAGGAGATGCATTCCTTGAAGGCTCAAAAAACAATTTAGCCACCTTGTTTTCTTGACGAAAATTTCATATGTGGCTAACAGTGGCTCCACATGGGGATGGCTTCTTCTTGAAGTGTAAAAACTCTGGTAAACTTGATAAATATATATTATTAATGATGAAAGATGAGATGATTACAATGAGGGATCGCCTAGGCTTTAAATATAGCCTCAAGGTGTCCCTTGGCGAAGAGGCATGATCTTTGATCATGCCCTTCCACATTAATAAACCTAAGATAACTAAATCTAATTAATAACTAATAAAATATACATAACATTGCCCCTCTCTTAAAGATGCTTTGTTCTCAAAGCATATGTAATGATGGACAATGTTGACGAACGCCTGAACTTCTCGAATGGCGAGCTCTTGCTTCCCACATTTTAAAAAGATCGTGAAGCATCTTCTCGAGCTCCATCTGTTGGTGATGTGGATATTGAAAAGATCTGATATCGACAGAGTTGGATCCTGTCTTGACTTCTATTGGATGTTTGATTTTCCTATCGGGAGGCACTTTTATGGGTAGATCTTGGAATACTTTTTTATGTTTCCTAACTATTCCTTGTTCTTCTGGTACTTTTTTGTGATTCCTTTTTAGATTTAGAGGTAAGTTACCAACAATTATCGTTCGATGCAACTTCTTCTCATCATCAAACGCTTCTTTCTTAACAACCATATGTGCTTCATCACCGAAGGCCTCAACAACTTCTGGCGCTATAACAGTGGCTTCGGATGTGTTTGTCGCTTCACATGTTTCGTTCAATTCTGGGGATGGAACATTTTGTTGTTTATAAACATCTGTATCTTCCTGGTGAAGTGGGGAATCGGTTTTTTCCTGATGCTCTTCTGAGTTCCCTGAATCTGCGGAATTGTCTTGTTGATTTTGTTCCATGTTAGAGATATTGCGGGATTGTAATGGAAACGCTCACGGACGTCTATTTAGCTTACTTGTAGAGTTCATTTTGTCATATTGTTCATGATCGCATTAAATTTCTGCAATATTTTGTTCTCTTTGTCCTTAGTCTCCATTTGTTTTAGCCATATTTGTCTTTTTATCTGATCAATCGTCATCATTGATAAAGACATATTGATATTTTTCTGCGAAATTTTCCTCTTTTTCTTTAAAATTAATTAATTAATATTTAATTAATTAATTTTTTTTTGAATTAATTAATTAATTAATTAATTAATTAAATTTTTTTTTTTTTTTTAAACTATATAATTATTATATATATAATTTTTAATTAAAAATTATATAATATATATAATTTAATTATATAATTGTTATATATATAATTATTAAATGAAAATTATATATATAAATGAGTTATATAATTACAATATATATATATATATATATATATATATATATATCAATTTAACTATATAATATATATTTTATATATATATATATATATATATATATATATATATATATATATATATATATATAATTATCAATTTAACTATATAATATATAATTTATATAATTAAAAAAAAATCGTGTTTTTTTTTTTTTATTTTTAAATTTGTCGGTTCCTTTTTAAACGACACACTGCTTCTTTTTACAAATCGATTTTTTTATTTTTACAAACCGATTTAATATATCAACGCTCCAAGGTTATACGACACACCTGTTTCACTATTAAAACACGATTTTTGTTTTGCTGAACGAAAAGCGTGTTTATGTGCTGCGGTGGGGACAGCAGACCACTTGTCTGGTGATTGTCTTGCGGCGTGAAGACTGGTCAAAAACACGGCTTTTACTGACAGTGGATGCGGCAGAATCGAAGGGGGTGAACCAATTTTTTCGTGTGTTGGCGGCAGAATGAATGGTTCACGATTTTTTATTTTTTATGGTTAATGACTCGTGTTTTTTTCCTAAATAAAATTCCGTGTTACCTTAATCTCATCTGAAGCTCATAAATGTGTTCTCTTACGTCGCGTCTTTTCAACGACAACTCTACCGTCACAGTTATAGACAAATGCAAATGCGACTGTTGGTTCAGTGAGAATGTCGTACAACAAGGGTAGCAGGTGTAGGAGCAAACAGGAAAAGGATAAATGACTAGTCGATGTGGTCTGACTCGAACAATGGGTGAGAAGGCGTTGGCAGTGGTGGTGGTAACGAAGACTGCTAGCTCGATCACTGGTGGTTTGTGCGCATTGGCAACTGCGATGGTGTCTGTCGATCGCTGGTCTAGCGATTTGTTGCAAAGGAAAAATGCCACGGAGGTGAAACAAAAAACAGTGACTCGAAACGAGGTTGACGGTACTACTGTGGATTTCGCTGATATAGCAATTCCACGGGTGATAATAATTATGGTGGAGTGAAATCGTTGTAGCAATGAAGGGATGAAAATGGAGTGGTGTCTGACAACGAAATCGCAACGTCAACCCTGCCTGTTGCGTGCGTTTTGAGTTGGTCTCAATGGTGGTTGGGAAGGTGGTTTCAGGAAGACGCAGAGATATGTCGTTGTGGCTCTTTAATATCGATTTTAATACCTGTTACTTGAATTTAATGGGTCACTGTTCAAATCAATTTTTTTAAAGACGTAATTTTCTTGACTGCGTTGAATGTGAGGGGGAGGCCATATGGCTGTGAGGGAATTATGAGTGTGAGAGGGTAAGCGTTGAATGTGGGAAAAGTTATGGGAAAGGTAGAGGACCAGTGTGCAGAACGGTGGGATGAGTAGGAAAGACGGCTGTGGTGTGTAACGTAGAGGAGTTCAGCAGAGGGTGCGAGAGGCTGGGTAGTGAGATATGTGAGGGGGGAGTATTTGTAAAAAATTTTAAACAAAGGCTGTCACCAGCACTTGATAAAAAATCTGCAATTTGAAATTGCAGTTCTGGAATTCTGTAATTCCTGGGTGATCACACAGATCCTGAAGAGCGATGGCTCTGATACCAATGGAGTGTAAAAACTCTGGTAAACTTGATAAATATATATTATTAATGATGAAAGATGAGATGATTACAATGAGGGATCGCCTAGGCTTTAAATATAGCCTCAAAGTGTCCCTTGGCGAAGATGCATGATCTTTGATCATGCCCTTTCAGTTAATAAAACCTAATATAACTATATCTAACTAATAATTAATAAAATATTCATAACAAGGTCAAGAATTCAGAAAATAAATCTGTGGAGTAGGCCAGATGCCTTATCCTTGAACCACCTACTCTTCTTTGATTTCATATGTTACAAACATGATGGATTTTAATCAGCAGAACACATTCTCCAAATCATCTACCTACCCATCCTACAGCCCTAACATTTTTATTCAAGGTGCATTTGAATTTGCAGACCTTCTTCATCATTTTTATTGAAAACATGAAACACACTAATCTAATTCTACCCTTATCACTCCATGAGACCAGATTAAAATTTTGGCGTCACATGTTTCTCTACCTAATCTAATATCTGCTGGGATTAAGCTGTCCAGCAGATTTCTTCTCTACATTCTACAACATAAATTTAAAAATAGCCAAACTAGGATTATAATGTCTAGTTTGTTGTGGATCCAAGGCATAAAGACAATTTCACATGGACTGAAATTGCAGAAATTTTGAAAACAAAATCTTGAAGGCTTGCAATCTGAAACTTTGAAGCATCCTTCTTTTCTTTGTGACTCAGGTTTTGAGCTTGTTGGAGTCACTTTCTTCTTCATTTCAGCTCTGGTTTTGGGCTTGTTAGAGTTGATTCTTCTTTCTTCTTTACTAGTTCAGATTTTGGGCATGTTAGAACCAGCTGTCTTTACTTCCTTTGGCTCAGGTTTTGATCATGTTAGAGCCAATATTTTCACTTTAGAGGTTCATGTTTTGAGCATATATGAACCTCTCTTTCTCTCTTTTTCTCTTTTTTGAAAAATTTTCTCTTTTATTGGAAACAAAACACAACGATGATATTTACAATGGAAAGGAAAAATGGAAATTGGAAATTAGCAATAGTAGCGCTTGAGCATCCTGCCATTGACAGGACGCCCAAACAGCTCTGTACCATCTAAGTCTTGTAGAAAAAAGGAATTCATACCAACAGTAGCCTGGATAATGTAAAGACCCTGCCACAAACTATCAAATTTGCCATGCTTTCCTTTGTCTTCTCTCCTGGAGTCCCACTTCAGAACTTCATCTCCAATTTTGAAGTCACAAGCCTTGGTTCTTTTGTCAAATAACTTCTTAATATTTTCCTAAAATTTTATAGCTCTGTTATAGACCTCTTCTCTTGTTTGTTGGAGATGAATTGTCTGATTTATCCTCCTTACCATGTTGTCTTCTTCTGTCTGAATCTCTTGGACAAGTTTCATCACTGGTACCCCAAGGCTGGTAGGAAACACTTCCTCTGCTCCATAAACAAGTTGATATGATGACATGACATTGGATTTCTTTGTTGTAAGCCTGTCAGCCCACAAAGCATGCACTAACTTGTTATGCCATGACTTCTTGTTTTCTTCAATTAGCTTCTTGATAATGGTCACCAAGCTCTTATTCGATGATTCAGCTAACCCATTACCTTGAGGGTAATAAGAAGTTGAATGACCGAGTGCTATCTGATACCTATGAAAAAAATCAATCATTTTCTTGGATCCAAAAGCAGCAACGTTATCAGTGATTATTTTTCTTGGGTAGCCAAACCGAGAGAGGATGTGGTCCTCTAGGAACCTAATGATAACAGAATCTGTGGCGTTCCTAGAAGGTATGGCCTCTATCCATTTTGTGAAGTAGTCTGTGGTTGTAAGGATCCACTTGTGTTGTGCAGAAGAAGAAGGGTGTATTTCTCTAATGAAATCTAGGCCCCATTGCATAAAGGGGCCTTCAACAGTGATGGGTTGCAAAGGCAGAGGGAGGAGGTTTCTTTTGCCCTAAAAAATCTGGCATTTATGGCAGGCAACTATCATTTTACGGATGTCATTGAAAATTGTAGGCCAGTAATAGCCAACTCTGAGAATTTTGTTAGCAGTGGCTTTCCAATTTAAGTGGCCTCCACACTCTCCTGCATGGAACTCCTCTTTAATCCTGTCTACTTTAGTTTTAGACAAACATTTAAGCATTAGGCCATTTGTATTTTTCTAGTATAAAAATTCATTTAGTATGCAATAGTTTTTGGCTTTTAGCTTTAGGAATCTGGCCTTAGTCTTTGATAAATCAGGAGGGGCGTTGAGGTTTGTGAGCACATACAGGATATCAGAATACCAAGGAGACTTTTGAAATTTTTCTTCAACAGTAGGATCGGGCAATCCTTCCTGTTCATCCAAGGCATCTACCATGTTAATGTCAAGGGCTTGCAAATTTGATTCAGCCATTAGTTGAGCTAATCCCTGACCCTTGATCAGTTTTGTGGGTTTTATTTCCAAGTCATATTCTAAAATCACGGCAATCCATTTTCCCCTCTTCCCATCCAGGTCTTGGGAAAAAATGTCTTTAACCACTATGTTTGGCACATAGGCTATGGTGTGGGAATGCAGTATGTACACCCTAAAGTCTTTCAATGCCTTTACCAAGGCGTAGGCCTGTTTTTCCATTATGTTATATTTCAAGGGTGCATCCCTCAGAGCCTTGCTAAAGAAAGCAATGGGCTATTCCATTCCCTCTAGATTTTTCTGCAGAAGAACTGCAGCCACTGTATGCTCGGAGGCAAATGAAAATATCAGGAAATCTTTTGAGAAATCTGGGCTTATTAGGACAGGAGCCTGGGTGAGTGCAAGTTTAACCGATTCAAAAGATTTTTTGGCCTCAACAGTCCATTTAACCCCTACAAATTTCTTCAGCATGTTATTCATATTCCTGAGGTGTTCAACTAAGTTGGGAATAAACCTCCTTAAGAAGTTAATTTTCCCAATAAAGGACTGTAACTCTTTAATGTTTCTCGGGTGCATGATCTATAGTATTCTCTCAACTCTCTGTGGGTCTATATTAATCCCCTTTTCTGATATAATGTGGCCGAGAAGCTTACCTTCTTACAGCCCAAATACAGTCTTTTTGGGATTTAATGACAGACCGAACCTTCTACATTTTTCAAAAACACTTCTCAGATGTTTTAGGTGTTCCTCATCAGTATTGGAATAGACTGTTATGTCATCTAGATAGATGACAATGAAGTGCCCTATTTCCTCCGAAAAGGCTATGTCCATCGCTTGTTGGAAGGTTGCACCAACGTTCATCAATCCAAAAGGCATTTTTACGTACATAAAAGTGCCCCATGAAGTGGTAAAAGTTGTCTTGAGTTGGTCTTATGAGAGTACTAACACTTGGTTATAGCCTGAAAAACCATCTAACAGGGAGATCTGTTTTGAGCCAACTACCCTCTGCAGGATATGTTCCATCTTTGGTAAGGGGTAATTGTCTTTAAGTGAGGCTCTGTTAAGGTTCCTGAAATATATGCACAGTTTGATCTCACCTGTCTTCTTTCTCACAGCTACAAGGTTCAAGACCCAATCAGAGAACCTCACAGGAAATATTATTCCTGCCTCGTACATCTTTTTTATTTCCTTTTCTACCGAAGGTAGTTGCTTTGGGTTTATTCTATGAAGTTTCTATCTGAAGGGTTTCTGGTTCTCTTTAAATGGTATTTTGTGCTGTATAATGTTTGTGTTGTAGGCCTTTAAGTCCTCATAGCTCCAGAAAAACACATCAATGAATTATTTAAATAAGTCGAAGTATTTCTTTTTCATATATGCGGGTAAGGACTTAGCCAATTTTATCATCTTGGGCTTATCTTCTGTGCCTATGTTTCATTCCTCGACATCAGAGTTTGAGTGTTCTATAGTGGGCTTCTTCGCTATGTCGTCAAAGTCAAAAAGGTCCTCTAAAGGTGCCAGACGTCGGAGTATGTTCTTATCTTTGGACTACAACACCTCTACTTCCTCTTTATCTGCATTTTTATATTCTTTGGTCGGATTTCCAATTCCTTCAGTTAACATGTTTATTTCAATGTTATGGGGTGATATTTATTCGTACATGGGCTCTTCTCTTAGGAAGCTATCCTCAAATTTAGAGTCCGAATCAGAGAATTTGAACTCGTTCCTGTTTGTCAGGAAATCCTCAATCTACTTATCGCCCTCAAAGACCTGTCAATATTTCTCTTTGTCAAGCACTGCAGGTCTAAATTTGGTCTGAATGATTATTTGTTTGTCACTGGGAGTCTTAAGGTGTGAACTAGCTATGCAGGCTAATCCATTTGCAATTACATTCTGACTCCTAGGAACAAACACTAGTTCATATTCTACAAAGGTATTCAATAAGTCCATATCATCATTCCTATATGCTCTCAGCCTAGGGTGTTTCGCTGTGTATTCACCATTCACTTGTTTAATGACTAACTCAAAGTCTCCTTGAACAGCTATCCTACGGGCTCCTAGTTTTTTCAATATGTTCAGGCCAAGGATGAGAGCCTCATATTCTGCGATGTTTTTTATACATTTGAAGTTCAGATTGAATGCATGACTCTCTGCGTGGTCACTCTCTGTGTTATGTACCCACACTCCTGCTCCTGCCATTTTCCTGGTGCATGACCCATCGAAGTTCATTTCGCATAAAGGTTCGTTCTCGGGTTTATCATCGATTTCTTTACTAGCGTTGGTTTCATTGCTGTGCTGCAATGGAGGGTCTGTTTCATGGTGTGGAGGGTTTTTCTCTTCATGATGCATATGGAGTTCAGAGAGCTGACTAGTTAGCTGTTTGCATTTTGCTTCTTGTTCACTCAGAGTTTTGTTTTTAGGACACAATCCACCGTTATCATCCTCGTCTTCTTCTAAGTCGAGGGTGGCTATTATGTTGAAATTTATGGGCTCCACTCGTTTTTTGGTATCTCTGTTTTCTAGTTCTGGCTCTTCTAAGGGTTCATCATTGCAAAGGATGAAGGAGTCCAGATCTGTGTGTACAGAGTACAGAGGTGAATTCTCAGGTTTTCTAGGGCTACTGACCAAAAATTTCATTTGTGCCTCTCTGTACAGTCTCCTAGGCTGGCTAAAAACAGGGATTGTGGCATATGCCCCATCCATCTACATTGTACCTTGCATCTTGGCTCCCCATGACCTCGATAATAGCATACCATACTTAGGAGGCACATCTGCCACTACAAAATCCATAACCATACATTTTGCTGGAATCTGGGTCAAGCTAACACACAGGTCTTTGATTAGGCCAAGGCACTTTACTCTGCTAGAGTCAAATGAATATAGATCTTTATAAGGACGAGTTATCTCTAGGCCTAACCGCTCCATAACTACCTTAGGCATTAAGTTGTGTGATGCCCCAGAGTCCTGTATGGTGTTGTGAAGGATCTTGTCATGGATATTGACACTGATATAAAAAGGAGGTACTACCCCTTCCTGAAACTTCCCTTCTATCTTTGGACCAAGCAGAAGGGCTGGTTGATCATCACTCAGATTGACAGTATCATTTTTTCCCCTAGATTTAATGCTTTCAAAATTTGGCCTTTATATACATCCTGAGTGGCCAACTCAGAGAGTGGGACAGATATTTTAATTTTAGCAATCTCACTCTCCAAATTGAAGAGAGATTGACTCTTTGTGATACTCAAATCTATTTTTTAGCCACTATCCTAGTGGCTGAATCAGTATGCTGATTCTCACTACGTACAGTGCTTGTGGCAGTTTTATCAGGAACACTAGCTGCAGTGCTAGCACTGCTGGTTGGTTGACCTTGTTTATCAGTGATTTGATTGTCTTTTCCTTTGTCTTTCCTAGAAATATCTGCTGCTGATTTGCTACTTTCAGCAGTCACTTTAGAAGTTTTCTCAGGTCTTTTCTTGATGATAACCTCAGAAGCCTTTGGTTTGGAAGTGTCTAGGCTCTTTTTGCTTCTAAGTTCATACTGTTCTCTGACCTGCATGATGGAATTTTCAAATCCTAGCTTGTAATCCTCAGACTCTAATCTTTCCTCATCCCAATATGAGGGTGAGGGTTGATCTTCCTCTGTGGAACAATTGTGGATTGAGTTATCTGTCTCAAACATGTTTATTGTGTTTTCCTCAGACTCTTCTATTATCCCCTCATCTTCATCAAGGAATTTCTCTTGAAATGGGGGTATGACTTGCTGGTCTGAGTCCCTTTGCCTATTTGGAGCGGTATTGTTCCTTCTAAAGTTCTGGTTCTGGCCTTGGTTTTTGCTTTGGTTACTGATTGTGACAACCATTTTTTCCATCATTTGCTGTATTTTTTCCACGTTTTTAGATAGACGGTCATAATTGGGGTTAGATGTGGAAACTACGGTGTCATCTCTATATGTTACCCTTTTCTCAGCCCTCATTCTAGCTTTCTTCTCAATCAGGTTAGCCTCGACACTCACTGTTCCCTTCTGCATATCTTCCAGTGTGTTGTAATATCTCTCCCTAAGCTGGTAGGCCATATCAGCATCGAAGCCTTCGGGATGTTTCACTAGAGCCATACCTTGGGGAGGTTTCATGTGTGGAGGAAGAGCGTTATAAATGATGTTAAAACTTGTAGAGTAGTCATGGACACTCTCTCCTACGTTTCTTTTAAGGTTTTTGTATTCTGCTAGAATTTGGAGAGGGTTAGCCTTGACTTCCCATTTGTTTATGAAGGTCTGATATAAGGAGGGAATATCATGGATGGTATTAGGAGGCAAGCCTTTAAACCATTTCTTCACATCACCTCCTAAACTCTGGGCATAGATTCTCATCTTGAATGTCTCATCATCTATCTCCATATAATCAAAAGAATCTTCCATCCTATCTACATGGTGCTGAGCCGTGGTAGATTCTTTTGCAATGAAGTGAGGGATTTTTTATTGATAATCGTTCGGTAGAGGCACTAAAGGTTGAGGTAACACCAGAGGTGCATACCAGGCTGCCATGAGGATGTTCTGTGGGAGTACAGGGTTGGGTTGAGTAGCAGGTATGTGGATGATAGGAATATTAGAACCAGCAGCACTTTGTTGAGCTGATTTAGGATGGCAGAGCCCCAAGTTTTGAACGAAATGAATATCCATAGATGTAGAAGGGGGAGTCTCTCTATTCCTAATGTGCTTACCACTATGTGATGGTGAACCAGGAAGCTCAAGGTCTGGCTGGTCTAGAGCATTGAATGACCTAGTTTTAGGTAAACTGTTTAGAGAGTCTAGGTAAAAAAGAGGGTCTGATAGAGCCGTAAATTCTTCTGGTGCAGAGTTAGCTCTATGGGTATGACTGGAAATAGTTGGTATTTTAGGTGTAGGAGAGTTCCTGAGAATTCTCTCGGCGTTGTCAACTATTTCAGATGGTTTCAGGTTAGGATAAGATCTTGTGTGAATGGTTCTTGAAGCCAGAATGTTGTCCTCAATCAAAGAAGCTTAATCCTGTTTGTTACTTCTAATATGGCTGATGTTGTAATGAGGGATGGTCTCCCAGTGGAGTCTTATGTAAACCAAGATAATCATCAGGCCTACTGATCACTAGTGGAGTCTTTAATCATTAAGGAGCTATGGAGTCACCAGATGGAGGATTTAATATTTTACTGTCCACCACAGTGATTTACCAAATCGAAGCTATTGGTCTCGTTCCCCAGCAGAGTCTCCATTATGTTGGAGTTCCCATGTTTTGGCAAGTTTGGAAATACCAAAAGATGAGACAACATCAGAAACACTTTCAGACCTCAGGATCTAGCCCTCCGGGGTCCAGAGAGGGATCTCTCTATATAGGCAAAGGTTTTATGTCCTTTAAGCTCTGTGTTAAGATATTAGGCTAGTTATAGGCACGGGTTTGTTTGATTGATCGTTTGTTTGGTTGTTGGGAATCGGAAAAGAAGGGTTCAATGAGAGGCAAGGATGTGAAAAGAGGATTTTAGGCAAAGGAGGGATGATTTCAAAGAACACTTGAGACCATTGGGCAATGGAGTTAGGAGAGGGTTTACTTGCTATTCAATATGCAGGCTTTCAGTTGGGATAGTCATCTAAAGCATTGGATCTTAAAGATGATAGTGTGGCATGAAATGGCAAGAAAGAAGGTGAAAGGCAAGGAAACCTCCAAGGTGACCCTTCAAGAATCAAATCTAGGGACAGGACATGCCATTAGACACCCTATGATCCAGCACCTAAAAGGTAAACTCTTCAGACAAGTAAACATTAAAGATTTAAACACAAAGGTGAAGGCCTGAGATCAGAGAGAGACTTTGAACTCTCAATGCTTTGGCATCCAACTTAAGGGAGCTTAAAAAGGTTCAATTGATTGAAAAATATCTTAGTGAGACAAAAAATGTGTTTTAAACTCCCATTATCCCAATTCATTCGATTAAAACCCAACAAGAACATCTAAGACATATTTATTAATTCATAAATCAGCTAGCAGTATATTGTAGCCACTACACTGGTTAAATTAACTTAAATCAACGCTCAGATAACGCATATTGCAGAAAACACTAAAGGCAGGGAGAGAAGAAACATAGGGTACCAATCCAGGGTAAATCCTATGCCAGATTTCTGATGCGTGCCAGAAGAAATGAAATGTGATGAACTACAAAGGAAAACAAGGACAAAGATAGAAAAACATCACCGCTGCTTTAAATCAGGATCCAAAGAAATGTGCTTGTCATATTAAAGAGCAACACCAGTCATGTACAAACATTACCAACAACTTGATATCAAGTCTGAAAACATCTTCCTCGGCCTATCTTACAACTTTACATAGAGAACTATATCTCAAGAGAAACAACTTACAATTCACAGATATCTGATCAACAACCCTTTCAATGAGTTTTTCTTGAGTTCTTATAGCTGAGAGAGAGGCAGAGAAGGTAGGTGAAACATTGAATGAAACATTGAAATAGAAAATGGAAGAATGGCTAGAGGCCATCCTGTCTTAATATCTATGCATTAATCCTCAGTACTCTTTTGAAGAAAGAGTGGTCTTCGACAGGCTGAAATTTACTCCAGGTATGTTCTTTGATGTAATTTGCGGCAGTACTCTAGTGAATGGAAAAAAGTTAGATAAATGATTTCAAAGTCTTCCATACTGCGTAAAAAATGCTCTAGTAGCATTAGGACTATTGTCAGGGAGGAAATCTTCTCGGGGACACAAAGTAGAATAAAAACAGTATGGGCACTGTGTCCTTTCATGGGAAAGAACATTCTGCTAACGGTGACACTGATATATTGTTTTCTATGCATTGGTACTTATTAGGCCTTCTGTGTGAGTCATGAGGTCTTCAATCTGGTACCTTTCCTTTAAAATACTGAACTAAGGCTTAACATCTTCAATAATGCGCATTAGAACTCCTTAACTCTGTACTGATACTCTTTGTTGTTTCATGACTGTCTCTGTCAGTGAAATGTGAGCTTTGGTGGTGTTGGAGAGGTTTTACAGAGTTGAACTCTATCCTTTAATGAGAATTATGCTCTAAGCACCTCCTCAGGCTCTTCTCTGTAATATCAGGCTCTCAACCCAGCTTTCTTTGTGCTTTTGTGCCACTATAACAGTGACTATGAACCATGGTGGTTTCCACCACCTGTAACCCTGCAAAACATGTAATCATGTTAAGAAATCCATGCATGGGGAGGGTGGATGCAGTGGAGGGCCGTGAGAATGGTAGCGCGACTGAGGTAAATGCAGTGGATGCGAATGGAAAATGATGGAATAATGCAGGATGATGGTGAAAAATGTAGCGAAACAGTGGGAAAATGGTCTGGTGAATGTTCGGCGGAATGTAACAAAATTTAATGCACACATTAAAACTTGACCTTTGAATGAAATACAAAGGAAACATATGAAAATGCGATGAAAACATATGAAATGGGTTGATACGGTGGGACCCGGCAGCGGGTGGAGGCTGATTAGATATGGGCCATTAGATCGAACGGAATGGACGATTATGATCAAATCGGAGGGAGAGTGATAGGAGGGTCAAACTCCGATGAGCGATGGAGCGATTGGCCTATGACCATTGGATTTTATGTGAGATCGACGACAGATATTTCTTCAGAGGATCGCGATCGCAAAGGGCGGAGGGTAGCACCATTTGAAAATTGCGATTGCGATTGGAGCGGGGAGGCGAGGGTCATTGGATTCAAAGGGAAATCGACGGCGGAGATTGTGTTGGAGGATCGCAATCGCAAAGGGTGCGGGGTGGCATCGTTTGAGAATTGCGATTGCAATTGGAGCGAGGTTGTGATGAACGTCAGGTCTTAATAATATCAACGGTGGAAAACACTCCCGAGACCCATAGAACAAAAGCGTCATCGCATCGAAGTTTTAGTTTAACACAAGAATGCGCTCCCGACCACTTATCTGATTGCGATAAGTGCCTTATGCTTTGGTGCCTGGTCTTGGCACTGGGTTACATGGGGAAGTGGTTTCAGGGCTGGGCCAAAGGGGGCTAACCTGCGTATAGTAAAAAATGGGTTTTTTGGTCTATTTTCAATGCATTTTAAGGCCAAAAAAGGGGTAACGGTAGAGAAGGAAAAGGGGTTATTAAGCCAAAAAAAGGGTGTTAGCAAGGTTTAAAGGGGGTTGGATATGATTTAGAGGGTTTAGGAATGGATCTGGGGGTAAAAAGGGAGACTTTGACAAAGGGGGAAAAAGGGTTAAAATGGGACATTCTGCAGGGATACAAAGGGCAAATGAAGGCCTTTTTTAGCAAAATTTTTACAGTCAGTGAGGCCTTTGGATGGAAACAGCAGTGAGGATCTTTTTAAAGGCAATGAACACACAGGGGCTTCAAGGATGATGTGTTTTCGGAGGAGATGCATTCCTTGAAGGCTAAAAAAACAATTTAGCCACCTTGTTTTCTTGACGAAAATTTCATTGGTGGCTAACACCATCTCTTTAAAAATGTAGGGAGAATATTAAACATTCCCTAGGATGTTTACTCTTGAGCTAAAAAGGAAAATATATCTACAGGTGGGAACATGTGAATTTAATCAGCATTAAACTTTGGAAATCTTTTCTACAAGGGAACAATATCGGTGTCATATGGCATTATCATCACATTAAAATTTGGACACTATCAATTATTTTACATTTGGTTGGAATCAAATTTTTGTCGGTTGGCATCAATGTTGGATTGTCTACTTGACTACAATTAATGCTACATCATATTCATGCCATTTTTATTTATTAGTCTCAATGCCATATTAGATCACATTAGTATTACATCATATTGTCATCCAAGTATTTTTTGGTATCAATTCCATGTTAGATCACATTAGCATTGCATCATATTGTCATCTAAGTTGTGTTGGTTGACATTAAAATTACATTAGTTGATGTCAAATTTGTATATAACCATTAAATTTTCATTGGTTGTATTGAATTCATGTGGGATTAATGTAAAAACTTACACATTTACATCATTAATAGTGTCACATTAGATAATTTTCATTAATATAATGTTATTTTTGGTGCCATGGTTTCTTTTCTAACATCATTTTAGAATTGTTTGTGTATCAGTCTTGTATATTATACATGCTTCATGTATCACTTTTTTTAAAACTAGAACTAAGAAATTTCATTAATATAAGACATGTCTAGTGTGATTATAATATATATATGGGCTTGCTTCAAGATGCTTTAGAGAAAATTCCCAAATAACTCTTTGTAAGTACATGCTACATTTTAATAGAAATCACATACAAAAATTTCTAGATTTTCTTCCTAGATTGATTCATAAGTTTTTGAGATAATGGCTAATATTTGATCAAAATGTCCACATAAGAAGAAAGAGAAAAAACTTTTATTTTTCCACTACTCAAGATAGCATCCAAAATTTTCTGACTTCCGGCATAAATTTTAATTCTTCCACTTTATTTATTCTTTATTTTATTTCCTCCCCCTTACAAGTAATGGAGAGAGATGAAATTCATTTTTCAATACATCTACAAAGGAATGAGATTCAAAGTTATTAAACCCCCCTCATATTTTTCTTCTTTTAATTCCTCGTCAACATATTTCATTGTTTTATTTTGAGAGGATGCCAAAACACTAATTGAAGTCACCTTTGGAATGGATGACTCTATGATGTCTAATTTGTTGGATGATTTAATTGGGTGAGTATTTGGAATTTCCTCTACAAATTATTCTTGATGTTTGTGGGGTTTTAATTTGGTGAGTTCCTCTTGATATGATATAACATCTTTATCTATCCCTATCATTTCTTTTTCCTCATCCTCTTGATTAAGAGCTTAAAATATATTGTTTTATAGAATACATGCACATGTTTGAAGTATCTCTGTAGGGTGATGTCTCCTAGGATGCTAATTATTGCATCTTTTATATACCTATTTAAATGTCTTTAGTTCATATTTTTTAAGAGACAGGTACTTGCTTTGAAAGGTGTTGATTTCCTTAGGTTTCGGGGTATCCATTTGCAAAGTGAACATATTCATGGTAGGAGTTACCCACAAAGGGAATCTTCTCATGGTAAAAGGTTTGAATATGGCTCCAACCTTCCATATTGATTTAAATTCTCTCTAATAGACCCTTTTCAAGATTGATTTCCAAACAAAGTTTGGCATGGGTGTAAATATTACTTTTAGGCTTAGTTCAAGATATATAGCAACCCAAATTTTCTCTTATCTATTTGTGAGATGCTTCATCCTAGGTTTCATCCTATAAAATGACGAGGAGGTGTTTCAGCCTCACCCATATAGCGGAAACTAAGACTTCCATTTCTAGTTCAATATTTAGGATCCAATGGGTAATGAAATTTCCCTTAGAACACATGAAGTAGGGACCTGATTTGAAAATATGATCCCTCTCTTATTTGTTATTAAATACAAATAAATAATAACCAATTTTGTAGTAATAACTAAATATGTGGCATGGGACCTGTTAGTGTCTGTCGGTCTTGTCAGTCACCAGTGATCAAATTGAACTCTTTCAAGTTGTTGATATGGTCCTAAGACAAATTTATTTAGTTTCAAATGAGTTTTAAAATAATTTTTTTATCATTGGTTAGTATGTCTAGGTATGTTACTACTCCCATTATCTCATGTTCAGGTCATTATTCCTTGGTAGAGTGTCTTGGTCATCTTGGTCGTCATTATGGTTATCATTCCATATAGTGTCATCATTAGGTCATATTATCAAATGTCATATAAACCATCATCTAAGGTCACTATTAAAGGGAGTAGTAATAGGGAAAAGTGTTCTATAATGATCTCTACATGCATTTTGATATTTATTAATATGTAATTGTGTATCATAAGGTTTGAAGCTGTAGTACACAAGTTTATCAAGTCATTTTGTGAAAAGACAAGGTAGGGACATATCACCACCTAAGAAAAAATAAACCCTCCAACTTATAAGAAGAAAAGAGGAGCACATAATTTGCTAATTAATCTCTCATAAGATATATATCCACCATATAATTGCATCACAACCCTCAGAGAAACCATTTTTCACCTTGAAAAGTCAAATTTCTCAGTTGCGGTGCGCTTTTCTCCAAGGTTCTGTGTTTTTCTCAAGGAAGCACAATATTGCTTTTCCAGGGGTTTCTTCATCATATACAGGTTCTATCTCATAAAAAAAATTAAGTGGGTTAAAATTTTCCCTCATATACCTTTCTTTAGCTTCATTTCATGCTTGAAAGCACCAAAAATCACCCTCTCCTAAGGTTTGATGTGCTTTTGGTCTCATAGTGTTTTTGGGTTATTTGCTATGAAAAACCCTAAAATTCATTCTCAAACACCCTCCCTCATCTTCCATACACTTTCCTTGACACTTACCCTCATCCCTTTCCCTAATTTTCTTTATTTCCCTACAAACCCTAGCCTACACTACATTTTCCTAGGCTAGGACTGTGTTTTTCATTTTTATACCCTTTCCCCTCACTCATTTCCAAAAATTTCACCTCCCTACACTCCCTAACATCTATCCCTACCCTCGTAATTTTTCCCAAGAATTTATACACTCTCAAACCCCTTCATATCCCTTCATTCCTAAAAATTCCCCAAATCCCTTGTTTTCCTAAATCTAAACCCTAATTCCCCTTCCTGATGAGCTAGGGTTTCACATTGATTCAGAGACCAATGATCAGAGGAAGCATAAAGGAGGTCATATCATCAGATATGAACCCACCAGAGTATAGGATATCATGTCTTCATGATTTCACAAGAAGTATTTCTAAGATGCAGGTTGCCCTGTTTTCTACCATAAGATTGAAGAATTAGGTTTCAATGATAAATTAATAAGAACCTTTGCTACCAGTCTAAGGAGGGATAAGGAAACTATTGTAGGGGTTGTTTTTACTATTTTAGCAAAGGCCATTTCCATAGCCATTGGGATCCCAAACCATGGAGAGCTAGTTCAAAAGGATAGACCTAGATATTGAAAACTATAGAATGTTTTTGAAGCAACCTTACAAAGTTGCTCCAAAGCATATTTTTCCTTTTAGACAGTTTCTTGATAAGTATGCCCCTCTCATGAAGATGATCATGAAATATTTCACATGTTAGGGTAGGGTTTCAAGGGTATTTTTTAGTCAATTTAATGTCTTAAATTTCTATCATAAATTATAGACCGAGGTTAGTAATATGATGAAGTGTGGTGCACTATATATGCTTTGATGCCCTTCTTTATTACTTTGTTGTGTAGTTTTATATATTGTTTTTGGGGGTTTTTATTTTATGTCTAATGTTAAAAACTAAAAACTGATCTGAGGAATGAAATCTAAGCTTTTAAATGAAATCTTGAATGCTAAGAAATAACTGAATCTGAAAGAAATTTAATGATGAAAAACTTAATCCTAAGAAGAAAGAAAAACAAGTGTTATTTTTACTCTAAGAAAAGAAATTGATTTACAAATTTCTCTTAATAAGATGAATGAAATATAAAATCTGAAAGAAGGAATAAAATGAAATGTTAATTAACTAATATATTTTGCATAAAAATAAATCAATCTTTGAGTGATTAAATCTGAGCTATGCTAGGCTATTCTATGCCGAAAAAAACATCTAATTAAACTTATTCTGCATTTAAACAAAGAATCATTCTAAATTCTATTGAATTCTATCAATCTCTGAATTGTTCTATCTATCAACATAACAAAAATAAAACCATATTCTACCTATCAATTGAGAACATTAATTTTATGGAAACAAAGAATTTGATATAGTTTTGAATCTATCTAAGAATGATCAAAATATAATTCAAATCTAACTCTGTTCTACATTCCATGGAAACGAAAGCATCAAATTTATCACTACGAAACTGAATTGACCATGCGAATTCAATTCAGACTAATTTAAGGTAAGAAAATATTATAGAGTGTTTATTACGCAAAACGAAATGTCTAATTTAAATCTTATGATTCCTGGGTAATCAAATGTAATAATTATTTCAATTAAATTCTAACAGAGTTGTGTTAGTAAAAAAAATTAGGAGAGCATACCATATATCAGTTAATTGTGCGTAAATATAAACAATTAATTCAGAAAACATTTAGAAATTAAATGACATAGAATTAAACTATGAAATGACGAGATATTAAACTATGAAATGAATGTAAAGACCTCTTTTCCATGCAGGGGTACTCTGCAATAGAACGATTGTAAATATACTTAAGCTATCAGCACATCAATGGTCTAGAATTCGTATTCTTCATTAACAAAACATAGTTTAAAAATGTATCACAGTATTATCACCAAAATCAATCTTATTCCCGGTTTCGATAGACCAGTATTTATACGAAGTTTCAAATTAACTCTCTAAGATAATTTCTCCTATGGAAAGTGTTGTCCTTTGAGATAACCTAAGGTCAATAATTTATGCCAAAGAAACTAAAATATTTGTTTGTTTTTGAATAGTTGGATGACCAGTGAACAATTTTTTGAAACAGGTGATTTAACTTAGAAATATCTTTGATAAAATGAAAGATTGTTCTTTAATTACATATGGTTAATTTTATTTAAAGTGATATGGATAAGAAGAATATGAAGAAATATAAATTATTTAATATTGAGATAGATTATTTAATCATTTATAAGAAGAAATGATGAAAACTATGCTTTCATAATCAACAAAATATAATCAAGTCATAACAGGAACCTACATGTAATTAAATTTCAAGAGGAATTTACAATAACAAATAGCTTTATAAATTAATCTCTTAATCCTATTACAACTTCACAATGAATCGAAAATGAAACTGAGATTCAATTAAATTTCCAATTGGATAACTATTAATGAATTAAATCATATGGAGGAATACACAATGAAAAATAGAACATAAATAACTCACAGGAACACAAGCCATATGAAGTAAAATCCAGAATCGTTTATTCAATAAAAAATTCTCTAGCTATTAAAAATCTGTTTGATAACTAGCTCAGGAGGGAAACCTCGAATACTTCCATGGATGAAGTATTTAAACAAAAATAAAGTTACAATAAATTCCTGAGTGAAAAGGCAATCCATATTTTCTGAAATTCAACAGAAAGAAAAAAGAATTCAATCCAAAAGGAATGAATCAGCGTGTCTGGCCCTGCTTTAAAGGAATTTTTTTGTTGAGTCGACACTATTCTGTTGCCGCGTTGGCAATATGACTTGTCCTTTAATCCTGATATTCACAAATATTCTCCCATCGCTCCTCATCTAGAATTGAGACTTTAATAACCTTGCGGTAGATTTCATCTACCTCAGTGTACCTTGTAAAAGTGGGTTTTATAGTGAAAACATATTTTATGTCATGGTGAATAAAACTAATAACTTCAACAGAATTATAAAATGCTTTACCTGTCATATAATCTTAAATAGAAGACATAGATGCAGACCTTACTATTTCTTTGAGATTATTCATATAATCTTCCCTGGGCATTAATTTATCCTTTATAACAAACAATGAGGGAAGACCTTTTTTAATCAATGCATCAATCCTTGAGAGAAACCAGTTGATTGCAACATCAAGAGTGTGGCATTTCTCTGTCAACTGCACTACTAAGTTATTTTTTATAAAAACTTTCTTTAATTCAAGGAAAGTCTCAGTCCTATCATCTATCCCTATTTAATCTAGTTCTTGGTTGTCCTTAGAGTTTAAAAACTTTATAATGTTGTTGGTTGTATTAGGCATTTCTCCCAGTTGAGTATTTATATAAGAAATTACTTGATTTTGTTTTTCCACTAACTCCTTCTGCTCAAAGATGATCTAGATAGATGGCTAGATTTAATTAATATCCTCAATGATGTTGTTCCAAATCATTTCTTTAACACTACCAAGAGTGTATCCAATAGAAGCTTCAGTGGCAGATTTCTTCCATATTTCTACTTGGTTCTGAGCTCTCTGAAGCTTTTATGCATGGAAGGTGTCAGACTTCTTTTTTTGATCCTCTAGAATTTTCACTTTGTCCTGTAACTTCTTTATTTCGTCAGTCTGCATCATATCCTTTACTAGTGGTAGTAGGTATAGTAGTAGGAATAGATTTCATAGAATGTACTTCTAAAGGAGCAGCTTGCTTGGCTTGTTTCTTTCTTTCTTTAATCCACTTCTCCATCTCGGTTTCCATTTTCTTCAACTGTGTACTCTATTCTAAACTGAGCTTCATCATGTATGCCTTTTCTGTCTCTGTCTCTTCAATCTCCTTTGCTAAAGGATATTCTGTTGTTGGTAGTTTTAACTGCTTCCTTAATTCTGCAATATTTGCATTATTTTTCTTAATAAAATCCTCTGTAGCATTAACGTTTGTAGGATCATAACCCAATTTGATTACCAAATCTTCCAAGGTTTTAATCCTAGTATCTTTGGAAAAACCTGAAACTTTTTCCATGTTGAGTTGTGACGGGACATTTTCTAGTGTGACATGTAATTTAGATAAAGACATAGCATTTTTAGTTCCCAATTTGTTTATGCATCTCCATTTGATCAATGGGATGTATTTCTCTGACATAAAATTCAAGATATGTCTTCTTATAGTCTAATTCTCCTTTTGGCTGAGGAACTTGTGCTTGAAGAAATGCCATTAGCATTCTTCCTTTCTCTGAGTCAAAGGCTAACAATAGCCTGCTTTGGGCACCTAAATTTTGTTTCTAGAATTGATTGTATGCGTTTATCTTCAAGGCTTCATTTTTTAATTTGATTTCCTTGAAAATATCCATGGTGATTTTCTTTGGCTCGCTTGAAGTTGATGTATCTGTATGCATGATCTGCTGCTACTCTGGTGTAGTCATGAAAGTGGTAGGAGACTGTGTGGACTGCTCACCTATTAATGAGGATATAAGAGGCTCATCAATGTTGATAGGAATATGTTGCTATGAATCTTTTCTAAGTCTTAGTCTAGAGCTAAGCTTAGCCTTCTTCATGTACATGATTTTAAATCCCTTGCTGAAGATTTCTGTCTTTGAAGGGGATCCTTCTTCTCTGTTTCTTTTAGTTGTCTTCTCTTGATTTGTAGGAGTTTGTTGTGTTGATGAAGAGACTGGATGTTCTTCTACCTCATGTAATGTGTTCTCTATCCACTCTGGCTGGTTCTTATCCTTCTCTATTTTTGGCCTTGGTGTGTGAAAATAAGGAGTATATTTAGTTTCCATCCCTAATTTTGAAACTATCCCTAATGGATCATATGACCAAGTGAAGATTAAATCAAACTGCATTTTCTTCAATAGTTATTCCGCCTCCGCTCCTGCTTTCCTGCTGTTACATATGAATGGCCAACCTGCGTTTTTAGCGTAAACTGAGAATTTTTCATAGCAGCAAAAAAATGGATTTGATCCATGTTGATCACATGCCTGATGAATTCTAAGGAAAAAATCATCATTGGAAGGAATTTTGGAAACTTATATGGTTGCAGCTCACATCCAAAAATTGTTATTTCTGTGTATTTTTCATGTAAGTACCAATCTCCTATTTGTACCTTTTATGACAACTGCAAAATCTTCTAAATTTATTCACTGATTCTTGGTTCATCTCTGCTGCTTAGAAGAATAATAGATGTGTGGACAAACATCTCAATGAACTATTTATATGTGAACTCATTCTGATCTTCATAACTAGGGTGGTCCAGAAAATGACCCGTTGGTCTCCTTTCTCATTTAGTTTCTGTAATGACAATTTCATTTTGTCTCCTTGAAAGTATATGAACATGTAGACTAAGATAGGTATATTTAAATACCTATTCTTTGTTGAAATCGAGCAACTTCTGATGAATAGACTCTGCAAGGAAATGACTGAAATTGAACACATTTGAAAGTTTGGCATCATTGGAAAAGATTGATAAAAATCCTTTAATGGCTTCATCTACATATTGATCAGAGTAATATCCAAGAAGGTAAGATAGGACAGTGGTTATCTTCTTGGTTCAATTAGGGAATAGGGATAAAGGATAAGGAGGATTTTTCTTAGGAAATGAAGCATCTTGTGCTCAGAATAATTCTAGAGTTTGGGTTCTTTTAGCAAGGTCTAATTTATGATATATTTCAATCGAAACTTCATGAGAAAATGAGGTAGAATTGTTGAATGTGGGGGCTAGCATCATTTGATCAATGGATTGAGGGGTTATGGTAAACAAAACTTGTCCATTGGAATTGAATATGGCTCTCTGGCTTGGAAAATATGAGGCATGACATTTCCTAATGAAATCGTGAGCACTATGGGTAGGGGGAAAGATATAACGAGGTAGGTTTGACTCCTAGAGCTGGATATCATCCGATTTATTAATCCATTTATCTTCAAGCTAGAAATACATCTCAAGAATATCAATATCAGAATGTGTTTCATAAATCCTGCAGTCTCCATCAGCCATAGGGACATGATGAAGGTCTAAAGGAGTGAAAATCAGATGATTGATGTTTTCCTCGGGTAATTTATCTTTGGGAGGCATGATGGCTAAGGCTGGGAGTGAAATCTGATAGGAATGCAGACAATGAACAGATAAATCGTTATAAACAGGGAAGATAGAGGATAGATGGAATGAGCAGGCACTGGAAGCTTGATATGTCTGGTTTCTGGAAAATAACCTGCAAATAATCAATAGTGTAACACGCAAACAGATAAAAGACAATTTATATAAAAAAACAGGCTTCCCGTTGGTGGCGCAAGTTAACGGTTAAGTTAATAGTAAGCTTAACCGACTGATAATAGAGACATGGAAGTTCAACGAGCGAATGAGTTGGCAGATGAGGTTGCGGCAGCGAGATGGTGCAAGGGTCAAGAGTTAGATGGGTGGTTTTAGAAATCAGCTTTTTGAGGGCGGGGGGGAGGGGGTAAGTGGCTTATGGTTTCACACCTGGGGGGTTTGAAAGCCTGAGATATTGACATGTATCAGCGGGTGGTTTTAAATTAATTCCGAGTTCGATCCCCCCCCGATGATAAGGTTCGGATCACATAGGGGGGCCGAAAGGCCAAGGTAGCCGTTGGATACCGACAGGTGTGAGGAGGATTGTCAGATGTGTGGGAATATGCGAGGATGGTAGATGTGATGATGTGCAATGGTAGGGTCAGGTTTTATTTAATAAAATGTCAAGAATAATATGAAGGGATATGTTTTAGGGAAATGAAATGAAATAGGAAGAATGGTGGGGGTATATTAATATGGTTTAAAACTTAGGATATGGGTTAATAATGCATGGAATGATATTTAAACCATATAAATCTCTCCTTTTATGGGCGCATTTAGACTAGCATCCAATCAAATTTTTAAAACAAAATTTAAGCTTTCCTTTTTCTTTTTGTTTCCCTAACATTTTATTTTGCTTTTCCTTCTTTATTTAGGGCAACTAACACCTATTATTTTATTGATATGGATGCCTATAAAACATAATAATTTTCCTAACATTTTTTAACTATTTTCATTCTTTTCCATCCATATCCTACCTTAACATTTTCAAAATTATTTGACTACTTATCCTAACTTATCAAAACTAGATAATGTTACAACATCGAATCCCTCTAGGGACTACTTCCCCCTGTGGGATGCAGAGAATAAACAGATACTCACTTGCAATTTTAAAAAATAAATAAAATCTCTGAATATTTACAAACATTTAATGAAATTGAGAATCAATACTGAATATAATGTTTCAAGTACTTCCCATTGACTGGCAATGAGGAATACTCTCCTTTCAAACTCTGTAGGATAAATGTATTGTTCCCTTTGACTTATGCAATGCTGAATGGACCAAACCAAAAGTTTTCAAATTTAGCATGATTTCCTTTTCCTTCTCTCCTTGTATCCCATCTAAGCACAAGGTCACCTTTCTTAAAATTTCTTTCTCTTGCTTTTCTATCAAACAATTATTTCATCTTGTTTTGATATTTTCTTAGCTAAAATTGAATTTCATCCCTTTCTTCCTTCAACTTAATAATTTGGTTAATCCTTCTTGATAAATCATCTTCTTCTTCATAAGGTTCCTAGAGAAATCTGATAACAGGTAGAGCTAAATGAGTAGGAAAAACTGCTTCCTTACCATAAACTAATTGGAAAGGAGACTTGCCTGTTTATCTCTTAAGAGAAACTCTATTTTCCCAAATGGCATGGATTAAGTGGCTCTCCCAACTCTTCTTATGATCTTCAAGAGTCTTCTTAATGACCCTAACTAATCTCTTCTTGGAAGATTCCACAAGTCCATTACCCTTAGGATAATATGGTGTATAATGATGTAGTAGGATTGAATATTTTTTATAGAACTCTATCATTTTAACACTGTTGAAGGCTGCTACATTATCTGTTACAATTTGTTGAGGACATCCAAATCTTGATAAGATATTCTCTTCAAGGAATTTAATCACAACAGTATCAATTGCATTTTTAATAGGTATGGCTTCTACCCATTTGGTAAAATAACTAGTAGCAATTAGAATCCATTTGTGTTTATTACTTGATTGTGGATGAATTTCCCTAATAAAGTCCAACCCCCATTGTAGAAAAGGAGCATCAACTGAAACTAGAACCAAAGGAAGCGCTGACATTTTTTTTTCCCTGCAAATAATTGACATTGTACACAACCCCTTACTCTTGCTCCAAATTCTTTGAAAAGTGAGGGCCAATAAAAACCTACTTTCAAGATTTTGTAGCTTGTTTCTCTCCAAGCATAGTGTCCACCACAAAATCCTACATGGACCTAATATATAATTCCCTCTATTTAATTTTCAGCTAAACAAAGAAGAAGAATATTTGGAGGGTCTTTCCAGTATATATTAGCATTGATAATGCAATATTGTATTGATTTGATATTTAGAGATTTGCACTGCATCATATTAATATCAGTTGGACATTGAAAATCTATGAGAAATTGCACAATATCAGAATACCAATAAGATAATTGATAATTCTTATCTATGTGAACAAGAATGGATTGATCTTAAGGAAGAGTTTCTTGTGGGTTCTCTCCTTCCATAAGAGAAGGAGGTTCTTGTGGATTCTCCTCTGATATTAAGGAAGTTTCTTGTGGATTCTCCCATGATGATGAAGGAGGCTCTTGTGGGTTATCCCTTGATGACATTTCAAAAACCATATTCATCCCTAATACTTTGCATTTGGATTAAGCTAATAATTTGGCAAGCTATTGGCCTTTTACTAGATTTGTGGTTTTAATCTCAAGGTAAAATTAAAGGATTTTAGCAATCCATCTTCTTCTCTTTCCATCAGTATCAGGTTGGGTTAAAACAATTTTGACAGCATGATTGGGAACATAGGTAGTAATGTGTGAATGTAGTACATAGGTTCTAAAGGTTTTGAGGGCTTGGATTAAGGTATAATGTTATAGGTCAATTTGGGCATCATCCCCCATGACCTGGTCAAACTAGACATCATCCCTAGGACAAATGAAATAGGGTCTATCACCCCCTATCATTTTAGTTGCTATATGCCCTAGGAGATGAACAAATCATTCATGGATTCTATTTATGAGATTTCCAAGGTTTGAAGTATATGTTATATCACTTATGGGCTCACCAATGCTACCTCTCAAGGGACTAACTATGTTGCATATGCATCTCCCTCCATTCAACGGTGCATTGCAATGCACTTCCTGACATTCAAGAGTGCGTTGGTCAATTGGGAGAAAAATTCTCATTTTTATGGAATCTCCACATCGCCAGCGCCTTCTAGAAGAGTCCATATGTGTCAAAATTTGAATCCAAGTGTCCATCTAACACCTCTGAACTTGGAAACATGTCTTTCCTATTATTAGAAAGTCAGTTATTAAGAAACTACCTTCAGTAGCCCTATAAATTGAGCACAAATCCTAGTGCTAGTGAGGGAAGAATTTTGGTAAATAAATGATGTTGGATTCTCAATTGAGAGAGTGAAAGAAGTGATATGATGTTGGTAGGATGTTGAATGTGATGAGACTGGGATGAAGTTGGAGTTGGTGACATCAAATCGATCATTGGTTGTAACCTCCCCCTTCTACTCTTTAATAAATATTGTTGTTCATTTTTCCATATATGTATCTGTTTATGTTTCTATTTCTCATGCAATGGACTCTTGAATGATATATATATTTAATTTTTAAAAGATTTAACTGAATGAGATAAATATGCATCTGTATGTTGCAATCTCTTTATTGTTCTTTGTTTATACTTGCAGGAATAAATCTGGCGATCTAAGTGTTGTGTTTCTGTGATTTGTTAGATTGGTGAGATCAAATGCACAGGGTAACATCAGACTAGTCTTTGGAGTCTTAGGACCTAGCCTTCCTAGACTCAGAGAGGGATCCCTTTATTTGTGCAAAGGATGTGAATTGCTTCTAGGGTTTTAATTTTAGGCTAGTTGCTAAGTGTATTGGTTTGTTGTTTGTTTTGGTTGGGTAATATGATCAAGTAGAATAGATGGAATGAGGAAATCTTCAAGTCATTGGGCTATGGAGTCTATAAAAGTCATGGAAATTCAACAATGGATCGGGGAGAATCACAGGGAAAATCTAGCATTGGTCAATGGATTTTCAAGGTTTATGGTAAATGAGATGGACATCAAGTTTGTGAACAAAGGTAGGGTAAAGGGTAATCAAGAATCCTTTATCATGTACCTTTTTAACAAGAAGGGACTTAAATACTTAAGCATAAGGAAGCAATCAATAGACAGGTAAAACCAGTAAATCTTTGATTCAACTTAAGAAAATAAGCATTCAAGACAAACATTCCAATAAAATATAGAAGGAAAGAAACTCATTTAACTTCTAGTGATTTCACATTCAAGGTTAGAAAACATCCAAGATACACATACAAATTTAATCAAAGAAGAGGGAATGCCTAAAAATCATTGATCATAGCTATGAAGATCTTTGAAACAATTTTTCAAGCATGGACAAAGGGTATGATCAAAACATAGCCTCTCTGGCAAACCTAAACAATGGTACTTCAAAGAGAGACCTCAAAATAGTGTTTTAGTGATATCAAACAAGTAGGGATTACCATAAAACATCTAAGATATATACTGTATTAAACCATTCATGAGATAAACAATCTTAGGGGGGTGTAGAGAGAAATTAAGAATTCTCTAAAATGTCCTAGTAAAAGAAAACATAGAGGCAATGAAGAACAAATAGATCTAAGGTGCCTTTGAAGAACATTTCTTAGTCTAAATCCTTTGTTCTATTGAAACATAGAAATATGAAAAAATAATGAAACATGGGAAAAAAATAACTGAAATAGAAGCACTTAAACATTAACCAAGCTCAAGGATCCTGCAAGCAAGCCTCCTCCATCAACAAGCAAAACAAGCCATTCACAAGCTCCACAACACCAAATTTATCTTCAACCTCCAAAAGACTATGTATTGCTCCAAAGAGTCATAAAATGCCAAAATTTACAATGAATCCCTCATGCTCTATTTATCTAGCAAAGGAGGGCAAAAACCCTAGATAGGGTTGGAAAATGTCAAAATCACTCATAAATGTCACAAATTCCCAAGAGACCATGCAAGGCCCAAGGCACAAAATATCCCATGAAATAAATGCCAAAATAACTTCTAGCACCTAATTCTAGAGTGATTTGGCTCAAAAAACATTAAAATATCATTTTACAATAAATGAGTGTGTTTTTTTTACTTTTGGCCAAAAACACACAGTGCAGTCTATAAGCGCAGCGCCTTGATAGGCAGAAAATGGGTCCACTTGCAGCCAAGTTTTGCTGACCTTCTCGATGTTTTATTTTTCTCCATGATAGCCTATTGGAAAGCCTGTTGAGTTTACTTTCAAAATATACCTTTTTTTTTTCTAATTGAGCTCTTGTAACCTATACAAAAAGCTAAATTCCCCAAAATTCTCTGAAAGCGGTGCCAACACAAGAAGAAAATGGGTCCACTTGCAGCCAAGTTTTGGTGACCTTCCCGATGTCAAAATTTGCTCCGTGATGGCCTGTTGGAAAGATTGTAGAATATAATTTCCAAATATACCTTTTTTCTGATTTAGATCCTATAAATTGTTCAAAAATCCAAATTTCCCAAACTTCTCTGAGCACAGCACCAAGCCTGAAAATGAGGCAGAAAGGTGAAAAATGAGGTGTTTTTTGGCCTTTTGAGGGGTAAAAAATGCTCCAAATGCTCGAAATTTGGTTAACATACTGTAATAGGCATGAGGATTCCAAAAATACAAATTTCTCCCTCTGAGGATGCCTGAGGAAAAAGCGTAGCGCCAGGGGTGTTGTGCTTATAGGCCTCAAAATTTGCAAAAAACCAAAAATTGTCAAAATTCTCCCAAAATTGGTGGACACCTTCCTTATGGGGTTTGATTAGCCTGTAGAAAATACTGAGGCAAGATTCCAAGTTTTACTTGGTCTTTTGACTCTTTGAGTTCTTGGATTTTGGTTTGGGCCTTTTTGAGTTTTAGCCCTTGCAACTTGGTCTCTCCAGTTGGCTCTTTGATCTTTTATTTACCTTTATCTAGCTTCTTGGTAGAAAAGGAAAGCATGGTCCCTTGCCTTTTAGAGGCAGAAAACACAAGCCTTTGTCCTCTTTGATATGTCAATGGAAGAGGTTTAATTGTGATCATTTGGGTGTCTTCATCATCGCTGCCATCATCTGTCTCTGTGTCTTCCTCTTCATTACCTTGACTGCTACCTCCTTCCTCATTTATCTCATCTTGTTTTGCATCCACCTCCATGTCTTGAACTTGATTTCTGACCTCTTAAATTATTTGTGCACCTTCATTTTGTTCCTCGTTATAACTGCTTGTTTCATCACTGTTGTGACCTTCATTTGGGCTGCCAGCCTCTTGATTTTCTCTACTGTCATCATCCTCCCCTATTTCCATGTTGCCTGGTTCTTGTTGGCTCAACTCATCATCACCCTCATCTTCACTTTGGTTTGATTCATTGTTACTCTCACCTTCATTGTCACTTTCTTGTTCACTGGCACTTCCTTCTTCATCTGATATGGTGACTAGTGCTACCCTTATACAACCCTAGGCCTGCTTATATAACTTGGTAGGAGGAGTGAAATGAAATGTTGGTGAGGGCAGCTCTTGCAAATGAATGGGATGGAGGTGGTTTTATGACTGGTTTTCTTTGGGCTTGGAGGAGGGCTTAACTTGAACTAATTTTTAAGTACCCTAACTCATACTCTCCTTGACTGATAATTTCTTGTTTGGAAGTCAAAATAGAGGGTTGTTTTCCATGAAGACCTAGGGTTTGTAGGAACTAGGGTTTGATCACTTTCCCTTAATCATTAAATCAAAAAAATCACTTGGAAGATAAGGAAACATGCACCTACCAATGTTAACCTATTTTCAAGTCCTTAGATGTAGCTTGAAGGTGTCCCCTTGTGTTTTTGGTAATTTTTTGTAGGTGGGAGAGGCTTTCTGCTCTAAGAGGGGTGCTCTGCACGAGCTGTCGGGTGTCGGGTCCTCTTAAGCATAGCACCAGGCGTTCTAGGCTAGTCAAGCTCTCTAAGTGCATTTCCAGGTAGGTTCTGGGCCATTTGGGCTCTCTAAGCGTAGTGTCGGGCAAGTTGTGGGCCATTCGGGCCTCTCTCTTCCATAAGCGTAGCACCTGAACTCCCTACGCATAACACCTTTTGAAAAGGGAATTGGGAGGCCTTCCCAATGTCAAAATTGGGCCCATGATAGCTTGTTGGAAATATTATGCTGTCTAATTTCCAAATATACCATTTTCTCTCTGATTGGAGTTGATTTTCCCTATCAAACGTGGATTCTCCTAAGACTGGTCAAAAAGTGCTGAGTGATGGTGCAGAAATGTAGAGTGCTAGTGAAGACAACTTTTGGAGACCTTCCTTAACTCCAAATTGAGCTCATGATATATCATTGGAAATTTATTCCATTCTACTTTCCAAATATACCTTGTTTTCTCTGATTGGAATTGATTTGACCTGTCAAAATTTGATTCTCCCAAGACTGGTCAAAAAGTGCCAAATGATGGTGTAGAATTGCAGAGTGCTGGTGCAGACCATTTTTGGATGCCTTCCTCAACTCTAAATTGAGCTCATGATATCTCATGGGAAATATCTTCAAGTATCGTTGTCATTTGATTCATCAAACAAGTAATTTGGACACTCCAGCAGTGCAGCAATTCTCCCATGACACATGTATCTTTGAAATTGCTCCCAAACCATGATACCTGTGTAAAAAATGAAGGAGGATTTTCTTCTTGGACCTATGATGGAAAAAAACCTCTCTCATGTTTTTCAAATTCACCGTTTTTTGGTCAGAAACATAGTTTGAAGAAAAACTGGCCCTAGGTGTGGCAAATGATTTGTCCTTTGGAAAGGATCCTTGGAAAATGATGGAGGCATGATGTTAATGAGTTGGTATGGATTTATGCTTGCTGATATGACCTTTTAAAAATTCTTCAAAAGTGTCAAGATTTTCCATTACTTCATATGCAGACTCTGAAACTGAACGATAGTCTTCTTTGCAAATGATGACCTTGGAACACATGAAACCATAATTGACCTAGTGGGTGGTTCTTGTACCTCTATTTGATTGAAAATTGGATTGGAATCTTTAATTGAAAAATAGAGTATTGATCAAGTGGTGTAATGAAGATTCAAAATCCAATGTACTTGATTTATCTAAAGAGCCTACAGAGATAGTTTTGAGACCATCAATGCTTGAGGAATTTTGGGGAATCATGGGAATGAGTTAGGCTTATAGGAAAACCCTAGATGGAAAATGGAGTCATAGGCAAGGGACAAGCAGATTGATGAGATTAAGGGTAGGAAAAAGGATGGAAATGAGAGGCACAAGCCATTTGGAGTCTGTAGGAGTTACAAGGTGATCATGAAATGGCAAAAGGGTAGGATAGTGAAAAATTTTCTCGAAGGATAATGAAGGCAGTGAGATTTCTAAAACTCACAATATTCATGAATTTTTTTTTTAGAAATATAGGATAATTATTTATTCATCTACAAAATAGCAAAAAATTACTCGTGACTAACACTAAGTTGGATTGGAGGCTACAAAAAAAGCGCCAGAAGGAGAATAGGAAGCACTTGGATCACAAGTAGGTTCTTCGCTCTTTCTGTGTGTATATTTATTACTAGATAAAGTGATAGAAAAGTATCTAATTTGTTGTTCTAAGTGCCTAGAACCACACTTAGGGAATTTTATTTATCAGTAGATCATAATTCTGCATAACAAATTGGTGACTCCACTGGGTAGTTTCCTAACATTCCTGGTGTTTTTCCTCTACTTATCCACCCAGTAGCATATACTTTCAGTTATTAGAATTTTTTATCAAATAATTGTATTAGAAGTGTGTTATGTAGCTTGCATTTTCAATCTTTTCTGCACCCAGTGCACTGTTGGTCAAGACACAGTGCATTGCAGTGCACTATCTCCCACTCAGGGGTGCACTGCAATGCACTGTCTCCCCTTAGAGACTGTTGTTAACACTGGAAAATCGTACATCAGAAGATGACATTAATTAATGTCAAGCCCAGGGATTTACAGGGCAGGAACACATTATGGAATCAAGAATTATTTAAAATCTCTAAGGTTTTGAGAAAATCAGATTTGAACTAGTCTTAAATGCTAAATTGCGTGCTTAATCCTTTGAGAAGAGTGCCTTCTGCGCGGCTTTTTTCCCGATAAGCATGCATTCCTGGAAATGGAAAAGTGTCACTTTCCGAGACCACACAAAGCAAAGGACAATTACTCCTTATATGAATCCGCCTAAGTACAGCCACCAGCGTCACCTTAGACACTATGTGAGCACACAAAGGAATATTTGGAGCACACAGTGGAGTCATACCTCTCCCTTGGGTCACCATCCATCATGTACCAAGGGAGGGAAGGAGGATTTGAAATCCCCTATATAAAGCCACCAAGAGATGAAGAAATGGTGATCACATTATTATGCTGGCCAGAATTTCCCAAGAAATACCAGCAGTGTGTGACCCGGAGCTAGAGATAAAGGGGACTCGATTGTTGGCCACCCAACAATCCTAGTCCATCACAACAGAGAGAGAGGGAGACTGCATCAGAGGCAGAGCTTGGAAACCAACATCCTTGCATCAGGACCTAGAACCATTTTTTAGGGGCCCTTTGGAAAGTAGGTAAAATTTCTTCTCCATATCAAATGTTTAATAAGAAGAGGCCTTGAGCCATCATTTGCATTATTATCATTTCGACTCTCTTCAATAGCTTCTGTATATTTGTGTTTTAGTTTTTAGTTTACTTTGAGCATACATTTGCATATTTTTTCCTCTAGATTATATTCTTTTGATATCCACCAATTTCTGCCTGTTATGAATAGTTTATAGGGGTAGACCACATCCCTTAAACTGGTGCAATTTCGTACACCTGTGCGTCAAATCCACCACTACAGGATTGGTGACTCCGCCAACGATTTACAAGTTTATGTGGTTGTGCCATCTCTTGCAGGAGACCTTTGTCTACACTGGAGAGTGGAGCTGATAGTCCTCTAATCCATCTTGCAATCCCTAGATTCACTTGGAGTGACAGACTGAAGAAGGCAACTCCTAATCTTTTTACTTGCAGGATTTTTGTGCGCAGTTTTTTCTCACAGATGCGCAGTGCATGCGTTCAAGACTGGCCTATGCGCAGGAAAGCACACCTGTCAGAGCCTTTTCCACAGAAATTACAGAATGAGATTTTTCTCCCTATATTCTGCATTTTTCTACTTGTAAGTGTGTTGGGCAGCCCCTACTGTATCTGCCAGCAATTGTGTTGATACCCCACAACTTTTTAGAACTTACTTTTAGCTGCCTTCTGTAGGCTTAGAGTTATTTTTCCTTTAAGTTGGTTTTTTGCAAAAAAACTTCACATAGTTTAAGTAGGGGGAAAATTAGACATTGCATTCTGAACAATTTATGTTTTGCAAATTATGGTATGCACACTTATATTTAATAGTCCAAGTAAGTGGCCCAAGACCACACATGCATAAGCTAGTTTTATTTTCTAGTGTAGAAATTGTTTAGTTTAATTCAATTTGTGCATTAGGGATTGCAGGACTAGGATCGATTTGTTGATTAGAGAAAGTAATATCTACTACCTTTGCACCATTCGGTGATCCTAGGTAAGCATATGAACACTCTATATTTACAATTAGCCATCTCCCTTTAGTTAGTCACATAGATTGACTAGGAAAATTTGAAAGTGGCCCTTTATCCACAAATGTTTTCCATTTGAGCGAGGAACAACATCACATAGTTTAACTAGGGGAATTTTGTAAAGGATCCCGATATCCATATGTTCAAACTATGAGATTTTTCACCATATGCTCACACACACTCACCCACTAAGAAAAGGAAGACACCTAAAACTAACTTAACCAAACTCACTAAATTCTCCCCACAGGGGCCACAAAAGAATTTATAGTTTAAGTTATGATCAAGGGGGTAGGCATCCAATAAGCCGCCTTGATCATAATTCATATTGAAACATAGAATTTGTGTATTTAGGGAGCTTCAAAACCACCTATCATCCCATGGAAAAGAAAACCCGAGCACGATAGAGACCCGATTCAGAGGGGGTTAGGCTTAGGCATAGTGCATGCGGTATCAGTTGGGGCTACCTAACCTAGTTGATACTCAGTACTGTTAGCTAACTACCAAGAAGCCTAAGACTCAAATGATCACGTGGGATGGTGGTTCTTAGGGGCCAAAAACTAGGGCATCCTTTGCCTTATAGGTGATGGTGTAGGCAAGCGCCAGACCCTCTACCCTTACCTTGGTGGATTCTCTTCGGCTGACTGGGGGCGTCGTCAACTCTTACAGGACATTGTGCCAGCATTCGCAAGAAATATTCTCAAGGCCCAGTTACTTTTGAGTGTGTGAGGATGCATAGGTCTTCTAGTATTTTGAGTATCACGCACAAAAAAACAAAAAACCATCTTTTTTGCTTGATTGATCACATAGATTAAGCTAAAAGGAAAATTCATTTCATTTTTTATTTTTTTTATGTATGTGGCCATAAATTTTCCGTGATCATAGACTCTATCATCTCAAAATTTCCCAAAACCTAACCTGATCGACACCCAAATGGTCCCAATGGAACCTCATCGATCCAAGCATCTTTTGGACCTCCCCCCATTACAAGGAGGGGTTCCAGGTCTTTCTCCATTTAGGCATTAAAGAAGGAACACTGCCACCGTCATTGGTTCATCCTTCATTGGAGCAACCACAGTTGGCAACCCTAGTCAGTCTCCCAACACCACACCACACACCACTACCCCTCGACCCCTAGGGGGAAAAGGAGTGCGTCCCATTCGAGAAGCCAGTTGAACACACATCAGGGTAGGTCATAGACTAAGCCTCATTCTAACCAGAACTTCATGTCTTCACACGTTTCCATGGTGTCAACCTCCTAGTCACCTTTCTTAGCTTCATTGAATCTTCCTGATTTAACCAAGCTCACAAATGAACCCATCACACACGATCCGTCATGGCCTCCCATGCCCACGAAGCTCCCTTTGGATATACCAAATTTCGAAGGCAAGCAAGCGGAAGACCCAAGTAATCATGTAATGACCTTTCACCTTTGGTGCTCATCGAATAGTATCATCGACGATACTATTCGATTGAGGCTATTTCAACGCACTCTTATAGTAGTAGCTGTGAAATGGTATGTGGAACAACCCCCTGCTTCACATGGAACCTTTAGCACCCTCACTACCGCGTTCGTCACTTATTTCTAGCTACCCAATCACCATGATTCGAGAATGGAGTTACTGACTCATTTTAGACAAACCTCCACCGTATCTCTAACCATATTCATGAATGGAGGCGGTGTCGTAGTTTATGTAAAGCTAAACTCGACGATCGAGTCTTCTTAGATTTATTCTTGAAAACTATGATGGCGGAGATTTCAAAGGATGTGGCGCAGCAATACCCCACATCCGAAGAGGACGCAATCAGTAAAGCCCAAAAGCTTGAACTGATTTATACGCAGTCAAGATACATTTACAATATCCTGCCTAATGCCTCGCACCTGCAAACTTATCAAGAATTTCTAGGCGCGTCAAACTCTACAGACGGATTAATTGGGTCAATGACCTAAGGTTACCTAGGCAGCAATAGTCAAATTTCCAATTACGCACATAATTCTACCTATAACATCTCTCAACCCGGATTTCAAAGTCATCATATGCCTCAACAAGATTTTACCAATAGGGCATAAGCGTATCACTAAGGAGGACCCTATCCTCCGGCTGAGGGGAAATAGTACGCAGAAAGAAAAACTGACGAAAGAGCTCCCCCCCAATGGCCAGGTGAAAACAAGGGACAGTGTTATGTTCAGTCCCAAGCACATGACACACCTATGCAAACCCATGCACATGTGAACTTTGTGCAGTTGTCCTAAAATCAACCACACCGGTATAACTAGGAGAACTACCCTCCTAACGTGGTTAAGAAAAAATCAAAAAACAAGCCAAAAGGGAACCCTGGACAGGGGGGTAGCAACCAATAGTGCCCACCGCTATCCCAAGCTAGAGGCAACTCTAGCAGGAATCAAAACCAAGAGCCAAGCAATGCCCAATGGCAAAGAAAAAGGCCACCTCTGTGAAAAAACCATTCTTGTTCAATATGTGGCGAGTACAGGCACTATACTCACCACTGTCCCGATCTCCCCGAGCTAAAAAGGCTTCAGAGTAAATGAGGACAAGGAGGATCTTCCCATCAACCCGCTGTTATGCAAGAACCTTTCCCCCACTAAGGGATGGTTAGCACTCAGCAGTAAAACCCAGTCGATTCTGGGAAAAGCAGCCATGTAATCTACTTGACTGAGGAAGAGATGTTTTTCCAAACACGGAATCACAGTTATAACACCCCACCAGACTCCACTACATCAGGGGCTAATACTAGTGCGCCGACTACACCTTTGACCATTTCAAAGATGCCTATAGAACCATTGCCAAAGATAGCAGAGGGACCTAATAGGCAAGTAGGTAACTACTCCAAAGTGGCCCATAATTATAGCATCATGGACGATTTAGCTCAATCACCCACTGCTATGTCCGAATTGGAAGTACTGCAGTCGTGCCCAAAGCAATGGAAAGCCCTACTTTCTGCGTTAGGCGCTATCGACCCTGCCATGATGGATTTCGACTTAGACAAAGCCACCCCTAGGCTTCCTTCAATGGTCACCTTCCAAATACCAGTATCAATCCAGAATATCACTATCCACCGATGTGTCATTGACAAGGGTGCATCGACATGCATCATCTCGAAAAAAAATTGGCAGAAGTTGGGTTCTCCTGAACTAAAACCCTCAGTCATAACGCTTCGAGCCTACGACGGTCTGTTAGCCACCTATAAAATTTTCCATATCAAATGATGGCTAAATCTCTTTTAGCCTTTAAGAAACAATTCATGTCAAAATTGTTAGTTCTTAAAGTCTTATGAAGATCTTTATCCTCTGAGTTAATCTTCACTGTTGTTTCCCTATTTATCCTAAAGAAACTACTGTTTTCCAAGAGAAAGACTGCTTAACCACTCCATTTTTCATCATTTTCACTCCTCCTTTACTCCTAAATAAACCCCATTTTTACCCTTAAACCATTTACAAATCCCTCCATAAACCTTCATTTTAACCTTCAAAATCATCAAACTCCCCTTTAAAACCTTATATCTTCCCTTTATTTGGCTTTAAAATCCTCCCTTTAGCCTATTGGAAGCCTTAGTTTGGCTTAAAAACCCTTTTTTTGGCCTAAAAATCACCTTTTTACACTTTATAGGTCTTAAGCCCCCGAGGGATTATTTCCTTTAGCCCCTCTGTCTCATGCAACCTTAAGCCCCGCAACCAGGCGCTTAAGGGCCTAAAATCCCTTTCCAAAACCTTATTTCCTTTTATTTTTGTTTCCCTGACATTTCAAATTTAAATGAATATGGACCGTTGATCTCTGCAAATCAATGGCCATCGGGCCCTACCTTTCCTCCCATTCACCCAGCCTTGCCTTTTTTTTTCCATCCATTTATTCGATCTTCCCTTTAAATCTTGACCGTTCATTTGAGAGATCCTATGGTCAAGACTTAACCCGATGAACCATTCAGCCCATCCACCACGCGACAGAAACGTTATGTCATTACCTAGCCCACTCTATTTTACCCTCGAGACTATTGAGTTTTCGCACTCAATGATAACCGTTGATCTGTGCTCCTTCCCTCAGATCAACAGTCACAGTCCCATCGTGCGCCGGTGAGCCCTATGCCCCACCATGCATCCTCCATGCAGCTTTCTGCCCATCGCGTTTTATCTGCACCGTCAGATCTCCCGACGATCATCCGACAGCCGAAAACCCATATCGTGTAATTTTTTAGACCTCCCCGCAGTGCACAAGTTCCACGTGAAATAGGCGGTTTTCAAAATACACGTGTCGAAGGATGTATGGAATCGCATTTTTTTTGTGAATACCACCTACCCCCTAAGAGCCTGCGCAAAAACCATTAATGTTTTTCCACCAAATCGCCGGCCTCCGCAATGTTATTTTCCCTTTTGATCCCAACCGTCGATCTCTGAGATCAAATGGCTCTTATTATATCGCGACCCCGTGCATTTTTCATCCATCTAATCTCCTGAATGACCCCACCGATTAATCTCAACCGTTCATTATTCTAATCCAACGGCTCCGATTCTCCCTCGTGCCCAAAACCTCCAAAGCAGTTTAAACCTGTTTTTCGCAGGATTTATATAATTTTTGTTTTTTTGTGTAGGTTATATGGGGTTTTCCCACTGTTTTAAAAATAACATGAAGGCCAGGAATGACAATTCCTAACCTTCGGTACAGGAAGGGATCCAAGGAGTTATTCATCAAAAGAAACACCTCCACCTGTGTAAACATTCTACGCGCCTGCAAACAGCAAAAACAGTGAACATAAATTAAATAAAGGGTATCAGAGTGAATAATTAAAGATTTTAAATAGAATTTAAATGGATTGAGGTAGAAAACTCTGGAATCAAAGGCCTAATCCACAGGTAAAGATAGTGTTAAATAAAAAAGACCAGAAGATAAAGATCAAGGCCTAATTAAGCCTAAACATAGACCAAAAGCACATTAAAAGTGTTTTAAGGAAAAACAAAGAGATATATCAGCCTGAAAGGCCTCCACTGCCACATCAGAGGCCAATTATCCTCTTCAGCTACCAAAGAGCTACCTGGAGCTTTCATAAATCAAATGAAGGCATAATTATTTCCCATTCAGAAGATATTTGCCTAAAAACAGCTGAACAGTTATTTCAAACTAAAGAACATATTTTAAACTGTCAGTGAACTTATTGTAAAAGATAAAAAAATCCTTAAAGTCAATCTTTTCATCCACTAAGCCTAAAAAACAGGAAACAAAGTTATGAGACAGAGTTCTAAATTGGTTGCTTTCTTGCCTTATGCCTTGAATGGTTTTCAAGGCTAGGAATCTCATTAAGTGTAGAATTAATGATACTCAACCCTAGAAACTCTTTCACCTCTTCATTTTCGTATAAAATATCCTTGAGGAGCCCATTGTAAAGGGTTGGTTGTTGGATTTATGATGTAATAGTTGCGGTATCGAATCATTGTTGAATGTAAATAAATCCGAAAGCTCTGGAGCTCTGTTAAGTTATTGAAGAAGTTAGGCTGAGAAGAGAAGTTGGCGCTGTATTGAAACATTGGACTTGAAGTATGTAACTGGATTGACATCAATATACAAACTAATTCATGGGATCCTGGTCTATACCGTTGGTGATGTGCCTCTCGTTGTTCTTGTTTTCCTTCTTATGTTTTTCACAAAATTGTTCATTTTTATCTAATAAAGAAGAACAAATATAGAGCTAGGATTTACTCTTACAAGTACCCTACTCTCATTGATAAGCTTTATATTTATGTTTTCCTCCTTTTTGTATTTGAGAATGATTTAATTAAGTGTAAAAATTATCAAGGAATGTTGGTTAGTCCATGTCTTGAAGTGCTGAACTTGAAAGGAAGTTCTTGAATGATATTTTCATTACATGCTAAGTAGAGTCAGACTAGGAAAGTTTATGGTTTGCCTTGTCTTCTAGTTCTTTCTCCAAAGGTTGTTTGAAAGTTTCCCTAAGAGTGTGTTGAAAGCAGGCCTAGATTTTAATGATATCTTACTTGATCTTAAGCTACACTTTGTTTTCTTATATGTTTTCATCCTTTCTGAAAGTAGTCATGTGGATTACTGGATTGTTTGTCTGATAAGTTAGCTTTAATATAAGCTTGTCCAAAGAAGCCTATGGTTAGCCCTGTCCTTTGGCTGGTTTCAAACAGTTACTTAAAAAGGCTTTTCTTGTTTGGAAAGTGTTAGCCACCCGTAAAATTCTGTCATATCAGATGGTGGCTAAATAATGTTGGATAGCCTTCAAGAAACAATTTCATGATTAAAATTGCTGATACTTGAAGACTTTTGATAATGTCCTATCCTTGGTTAATATTCACTATTGTTTCCATTTAGAACTCAGAAATCCTGCTGATTTCTAAAGCCAAAGTACTACTGCAAAGGACCCCTTTTCCCCTCCCTTCTCCCCCTTCTTGACCTTATCGAAGGCCTTCATTTCCTTGAAAAACCATTGAAAACCCTAGAAAATGCATATTTTCTACCCCTCAGTCCTTAGCCCCCTCGGGCTAAGGATCTAAACCCATTTTCCTCCATGCGCCCGAGCACCAAAACTCGTGGCTAAACCTATCAGGCACTTTTTCATTTATTTTTTTTTGCCCAAAACATAATAAACCTTTGAAAATAGGGTTTTAATTAAATTTCAAAATTTTCCGCCCGTGAAAATTATGAAATAATCTTGACCGTCGATCTGCTCCACAGATCAGACGGCGCAGCACATGACTTATCGTGTGGACCCCCCAGCCATACGTCACTTCTCAAATCCGCCTAGTTTTTCCGCACCGCCTTCGTGCGAAAGGTGGTTTTAACCCGACAACTAGCGATTCCATACGCTGGCTGCCACGCATCCTCCGCCCTGTTTCAAAACCACTGCATAAAGTCAGTCCCCCGTGCGTTATCCATTATACCATAACCACCCAGCGGAATCGATGATAGTCATCCGATCTGGGCCCACTGATCCAACCGTTGATGATCGCCCAAGATGCCCGACCTTTAACCAAAGCGCCCGGTCAATAACCAAGCCATCGCGCGGTGGGAAATCGATCTCCCCCGTCGATCTCTGCAGATCGACGATCCCCATTCAATTTCCCGATTCCATTCTCGATCAACTTTTCTCCTCCATTGACCTTTCAAATTTCCCCCGATCGTTGATCATAGCGCGATAAACGGCTCTGATCGCCCCGCTCCTCTGCACGCCCTCCGATGCAGATCTACCCCTATAAACGCAGGATTTCATAATTGTTTTCATATTTTGCAGGTTTTAAGGTTCTTCCGCCATGTTTGAGAAAAATTCGAAGGGCGAGGGTGACGAATCCCGCTCTTTCAATTCATCAAAGGAAATCAACCGCAGGGTGTAAAATCACGTATTCATCATCGTTTCATGAGCCGTTGATGTTGTACGCCCCTGTTAAACTAGGAAAAAACAAAGAAATCGCAGAGAAAGATTATCAGATTGCAGAAAGCCAAAGATGAACCAGGGCAGAGAGTTAATGATCAGATGAGTGGGTATTATGGCTAAGACAGTTATCAAAAGCCTAATCCCCGACTCAAAACACAGTTTAAAAGAGAAATCCTAATTTTTTTTATCATACATATTGCCTCCACCGCCATATCTGAGGCAAATTAATTCCTCAACCATCGCAGTGCCACCTACTATCTTAAAACACTCAATCAGAGGCCGAACTTATTGAACAAGATCAAATTTTTTCCCTCGAAACAGCCAAAGAAGTTGTCGCACTCGGTTTATTAATGAGGTGTTCGAGTAACCCTAATGGTACGGGTCCTCAAAAAATTATTAGCTCACCGAGCTAAAATCATAAGTGTCGATCGGTTAATACGGTAGAACACTGTGTAGTTCTTCGTCGAGCCTACGGTAAGAAGACATTAATGCCTGTATTAATTGATTTTGAGATCTTTTATCAGATCTCACCTCCTCATTCTTCTATAAATACTTCAGTAGAAGATGAGTGAGGGGTTGGTTGGTTGTTGGTTGTTGCTTGATCACAAGTTGTAACATTGAAACTCTCTGAAATAAATATACAAGTATGTTGAAGTTGAAAACAAATTGAAGTCTTGAATATCTTGATGATGTTGTTGCATGCCTGTTCCTGAGAAGGCTCTATCATTGGATTCATGAGCTTGGTTTTCGGTGAAGTACTCTAACTGTTTAATGTTTTCTCCTATTTTCATTATGTTTCATAAATTCTTACTACAGTAGGCTGAAAGTTTTAGGCTAAGAAATGACTCCTGGAAGCACCTTAGACCTGTTCACCCTTCACTGTTTTATGTTTTCTTCTGCTGAAGTATTTTAGAGGCTTTAAACCTTCTCTTTAGTCTTCATGCTTGTTTATTTCCTTGATAGCTCAAATAGTTGGTTTCAGCATGATTTATGGTTCTCCCTACTTGTCTGCCATCACTTGAAAGTTGTTATTGAAGTCTCCCTTTGAAGTACCATTGTCTTAAGTTACTCAAAGAGGTCGGTTTTGATCTTACCCTTTGCCCCTGTTTGAACAGTTGTTTTGAAGGTCGTTATAGTTGTAAGAATAGATGTTATTTAGGTGTTCCCTCTTCTATAAATGCAACAATCAGTGAATCTTTTATGTTTTCTAAGTCCTTTAAAATAAAATCTTTGAGGAAATAGGGAGTTCCCCGAATCTTAGATTTCATTTTAAAAGTTGTCTTGAAGTCATTATTTGCTTAAAGAATGTTTGTGGAATTTATGGTTAGCCCTGTCTATAAAATATCTCTTTATTGTTAAGTTATGTTTTCAAGTTCCCTTTGTTGAGAATTAAGCTTCTCTTTCCAAAAAATTAATGTCCATCTCATTCCAAAACAAAGGATCCTGTGGCCAAGTTAGATTTGCCCTTTGATATCCCATATCCCTTGAAAAGTTTGTCATGACCTTATTTTGACTCCATTGCCCAATGAACCGGATATTTCCTCTTTCTGTCTATCTTTCCTAGACCTTTCATATTCTGCTGTGTCAACTCAACCCAACCAAACAAACATCTGCACATAATAACTAGTCTAAAATCCATAACCAAAGCAAACAAGATAAACCTTTGCAAACAAATATTTGAGAGATCCCTCTCTGAGAACAGGAGGACTAGATCCTGGAACTCTAAAGATTGGTTCTGATGTTGCCTTGTCTTTTGATTTGCCAAACTGTCAAAACACGAGATACCAACATAATGGCGATCACGGTGGGACCTGCTGAGAATTAGAGGTTTACAAAACCTTTCCTTCAACTTTAGGTCCAGTATAACATAAGTAACTTTCTTCAAGCACTGCCTAACATAATGGCAATCATGATAGGACTCTTTTGAATCAGTGACAAACTAAGTAACCCTTAGGATTCCTTTAAATCCTTATCAAACCTTGAAGGAACCAGTTACCAAGCCATAAGAGAAACTCTGTTTGTTTGAACACCTTAGCTAAGTGCAAAATCAGACTTAGAACACTCTCTTAACCTATAAAACCAAAATAAACTCAGAAAAAACCCAAAAATATTTCAAGTTTGGCTTCATAATAAACATGGTAGTGGACCATAGAACCTTTTACCTCCTCACGAGCTAAAAACTTCCACTTTATAGTGAAACACTCATTCCCACATATCACTTACCTTTGATGTGTTTTACCTTGTACTCTTATACAGAGTCTGGAAAGGGCCAGATAGCCTCTGGATCTCATCCTCTTTTAGAGGTGATATATCTAGTGAATTCCCTCCCATTCAATCTCTGGTTAGAGTTTGTTGTGTTTCGGGATATCCTTAAAAAAGGATGTTTCACAAGCACTGTGGTGGACAATGTACCTCTTTGAAAACACTCTAAAATTTCCACCTGGCGACTCCACAATCCTGAGCAGACCTTAAGACTCCGCTGGAAAGAACCCTTACCATTATAACATTTTCCAAATCCAGTTAGAGGACTGTAGGATCAAGATTTGTGTAAATAGATCAGTTAACCTCTCAAAGATTGTCATACTTGGTTGAACTTTTCTTGTTATTTTGGGTCTGAAAACACACCATAGTGGCTTCTAGAAGTATCTACACTAGAGCCCATCCTGACCCCAACCCACCTGAGATAGTTGATGACCTAGAAGCTATCCTTAGGAAGTCTCCTAACACAAAATTATCAACTGTTTTCAGATCAACCTTGAGAGCTAATTCAGTTCCTGAAAATCTTGCAGCTCTACAAAAATCATATGGTGGTGGAACCATAAAACATTTTACCTCCTTAGGAGCTAAAATTTTTCACCTGGCGACTCCACACTCTGAAACTCCCAGAAGACCAAATGACTCCACTGGTAGAAGACCTTGAACTGATTGACCAGACACAGTGACCTCTTTTCGGATTTATAAACATGATTCCAAGAATACAACGAAGATATGCCCCAATGAGTAGAGATCATATCCCTGGGTTTCCTCATAAGATGCCCCAGGTGAATTGGGATGACAACTTGCCTGTTTTTCAAGGTGAAAAGTTTGATGACCCTCTACTACATCTCATCAAATTTCATATACATGCATGGAGGTTGAAAATTGAATGGCATGAAGACTGCCTAATGAAAATGTTCATGTTAACATTAGAAGGAAAAGCTAGGGATTGGTATGAATTCTTAATATCTAGTAGTTTGTTTTCTTTAAGAGACCTTGAATATGTGTTCTATGAGAACTATAAATAAAATACTACATCATTATCGTTGGGTGCAGTATATTATGATCCATCACAAAACATCACCCAAGACATTATAGATAATGAGGAAGCTTTGGAAGAGATGCATCTTGAAGATATTTTAACATCCATTCATGAGTTTAATATCCTATTGAAAAATTTTAAGAACATAGATGGATCAGTTGAGGAAGAGATGACCCAAGAAATAATGAACATCCCTCAAGATATCCCTGGAAACTCAAATATTGATTCATCATCCCTTATAGCTGAGGCTCAAGAAGACATCCAGCCTCACAATCAGTCTTCGCAAGAGATAGAGAACTGTTGTAATCCTGTTCAAAGGAACATAGAAACATCTTCCCCTTTGACAGAAAAAGAGATAGATCAGACTATTTATAAACAGTCAGTCTCTGAAAATTTTTGCAAAACAAACACTCTTGCCCATTCACATAGAGAACTTTGTTTTACAGATTTGGAAAGTTCTTTTGTAGATCAGAATGAAGAAGGAATTACTGATATCCCAATATGTTTGACTGATGAAATTGTTTATTCTAATAAATTTTCAAACTTTGATCAGTCTTATGATGATGATGATTTCCAAGTAGAAACTAATCATACAGGGCAACCAGCATTTGATTGGTGTTATGAGTTTCACCATCATCAGCTTGAAAGCCACAATCATCCTTTTCGATCCATCATAAAAAGCTTTCACTTTATTGGGAATCAGTAGCCTTTCAACTCCGAAGGTGAAGAGAAGAGTAACGAAGAAATTTTTGAGCAAGAGGAAACCATTGAAAACACCCCCACTCAAGAATATAATAACCTCCTCATAGAGTTTAGCCCACTGAATCCAAGCATACCAGGGCTACAAGAGGACAACACTGCCAAATATGATGGGTCTTCCAGTTCAGATGATGATAAAGAAGAGGGAGAGAAACAAATACCAGACTATCATAACATGGATAAAAGCTCGATCATGGATATGCCATCTTCCCAAGAGAGACTTCTCCCCTTCATTAATGTTAAGGATGACGAAGCTTTCAAGAAAATTTCTGAAGATATGCTCCTCAAAGCTGAAGTCAGACAATCTACCAGATGTGGAGGACCATGAAGAAGAGAATCTTCATCTTTTCTTTGTTGATCCTATGGAAGAGTGTGTGGAAATCCCAACTGGCTCAAATTATCAAACAGTGACCCTTTACAAGAGCCAGAGACATGAAAAGCTGTCACCTTCTGTGATAGCCTTGATATTGAAGGTTAATCTTCAATATGTTCTATGGATACCTCTGACAAGTAGCCAGAGTTTCTTCTTCTCCTTGACATTACTCAGCTGGCTGCATTGGCACTTTTGTATCATATGAATATGTAAATACTCCATGTTTAAGATAGGTTAGATAGGAATGTCAATAAAGCTCAGTTCCGAGCATGTAGTTAGTTGTTATTTTCTTCTTTGAATAAAAATAAAAAATACAAAAACAAATAAAAGAAAGAAAAGAGGGCAGAAATGAAAACAAGAAAGGCAAAGCCCCATGCCAAAAAAGAGAAACAAAACTGAAAGTGTGCAAGCTTAAATGCCACTCCTGATAACCACACTTCTAGTTAGTCAAACAGCCTAATATTGACTAATTAGTTTTAAATTTTCTGCTGATAGGGTAGTGGGTTTGGTTTTCCAAACTGTTTAATCTTGGCTTATCAGTAGATAGATTAGGATAGAAATTGAAGGTTAAAACAAGCTCAAAATCTGAACCAAAGTTTCCAAAGAAAGATGACTCAAAACTATTTTATTTTCCAAGTCATAATGATAGGAGATCTGGTTCTAATCAGCCTAAAATCTGAACCAGAAGAAAGAAAAGACAGCTCAAAATAAAAGTCAAAACAGAGCTGTGAAGAAAAGAGAAGACCATGATGAGAGACTTTCAGATCTTAAGCCTTCCATTTTGTTTTTATTTTTCTGCAAATAATAATCTATGTGCATCTTGTCTTTATGCCATAGATCACAGCAAGTCAAACAGCTTAACCTTCACTTAGCTGTTGTTCAATTTCTGTTTTAGAATTTAGAGAATGAAGGTCTGTTGGACAGTTTAATCCCAACAGACAGTAGATTAGGTAGAGAAGGATCTGAGCTCAACTGTCTAATCTGAGTTCAGGGAGAGATAAGAAGTAGAATTAGATTAGTTTTTATGCTTTTAAAAGAATAAAATGTTATGAAAAGAGTTTTCCAATCCAAGTGCACTCTGGTGAAGAAAAAATGTTAGATCAGTAGGATTGGGTAGGTAGAAAGTTGTATTGATGAAGTCCATTTATCTTTCATGATTGACCCTATTTTTCAGAAGCAGAGAAAAATCATCCAGCAAAAGAAAGCAATCCAAAGGATCAGGCACAAGTCAGCATCCCAGAAGAATCAAGTCTGAATTCTTGATGCCTTCAGGAAGGCACCATCCCCATGTGGAGCCACTGTTAGCCACCCATAATATTTTGTTATACCAAAAGGTGGCTAAAAACTTTTGGGAGCCTCCAAGGAACAAATTTCATCTCTAAAAATTGTTGGCTCTTGAAGTCTCTATAAGGCCTCCTGCTTTCCTTCCCTCTGTCCAAAATCCTTCATTACTTTTTCACATCTCAAAGGCTTCTGAAATCCCATAAAAATCCACAGTCATATACTACTGCAAAGGACCCCTTTTTCCCCTTTTTCCCCCTTAAGCTAACCTTCTTTTATTTTCCTCCATCTCCCATGAAAGCCTCTAAATTTCATGATTCTCCCTTTTCCCCTCATTAAAACCCATTTCATAAGGTCTAAGACCCCTTCTTGACCTTATCGAAGGCCTTCATTTCTTTGAAAAACCATTGAAAACCCTAGAAAATGCATATTTTCTATCCCTTAGTCCTTAGCCCCCTCAGGCTAAGGATCTAAACCCATTTTCCTCCATGCGCCCGAGTGCCAGAACCCGTGGCTAAACCTATCGGGCGCTTTTTCATTTTTCTCCGCCCAAAACATAATAAACCTTTGAAAATCGGGTTTTAATTAAATTCCAAAGTTTTCCGCTTGTGAAATTTATGGAATGATCTCAACCGTCGATCTGCTCCTCAGATCGGACGGTGCGGAGCGCAACTTACCTTGTGGACCCCACCAGCTATGCGCTGTTTTCCAAACCCGCGTTGTTTGTTCCGCACCACCATCGGGCGAAGGGTGGTTTTCCCCGGTTGCCCAGCGAATCCACACACCGCCTGACGCGTGTCCTCCGCCCTGTTTCAAAACTGCCGCATAAAGTTAGGTCCCCACGTGTTATAAAACACGGACCATAACGCAGCGGAATTGATGATAGCCATCCGATCTGGGCCCGCTGATCCAACAGTTGATGATCGCCCAAGATGCCCGACCTTTAACCAAAGCGCCCGCTCGATAACCAAGCCGTCGGGCGGTGGGAAATCAATCTCCCCCGTCGATCTCTGCAGATCGATGGTCCCCATTCAATTTCCCGATTCCATTCCGGTCAGGGTGCCTGCTCCTCCATCGACCTTTCAAATCGCCTGACGGGTGGTCATCGCGCAATCCGCCAGCTGCGATCGCCTCGCTCCTCGCACCCTCAGGTACGGTCTACCCCTATAAACGCGGAATTTCATAATTTTGTTACTGACTGGGGTTTTAAGGTTCTTCGCATGTGTTTCCTTGTAATTCGAAGAACGAAATGACATTCCCGCTCTTTCCAATTCATCGAAAGGAAATCAACGCATCGGTGCAAAATCACGTATTCATCATGGTTTCATGAGCCTCCGCTGCCAGGCGCCCCTGTTGAACCTGGAAAACAACAAAGAAATAGCAGAGAAAGAGTATCAGATTGCAGAAGGCCAAAGATGGACCAGGGCAAAGAGTTAATGATCAGATGAGTGGGGATTACGGCTAAGACAGTTATCAAAAGCCTAATCCCTGACTCAAAACACAGTTTAAAGGAGAAAACCTAAAAGTGTTTATCAGACATATTGCCTCCACCGCCATATCTGAGGCAAATTAATTCCTCAACCACCGCAGTGCCACCTATTGTCTCAAAACACTCAATCAGAGGCCACACTTATTGAACAAGATCAGATTTTTTGCCTCGAAACAGCCAAAGAAGTTACTTCTGCCTCAAATTTAATGACAGAATGTTTGCAGAGTAACCCTAATAGTACAAAGATCCTCAAAAGGTCAACAAAGCTCCCACCGAGCTAAAAATCATAAGTGTAAGTCAGTTAATACAGTAGAACACTTGTATAGTTTCTTCGATGAGCCCCTCAAAGGCCAAGAAGACATTAATGCCTGTATTAATTGATTTTGAGATCTTTTATCATATCTCACCTCCTCATATTTCTATAAATTCTTCAGTAGAATATGAGTGAGGGGTTGTTGGTTTTTGGTTGTTGTTTGATCACAAGTTGTAACATTGAAACTCTCGGAAATAAATATACAAGTTTGTTGAAGTTGAAAAACAAATTGAAGTCTTGGATGTATTGATGATGTTGTTGCATCCCTGTTCCTGAGAAGGCTCTATCACTGGATTCATGAGCTTGGTTGTTGGTGAAGTATTCTAACTGTTTAATGTTTTCTCCTGTTTTCATTATGTTTCATAATAATCACTACGATGGCAGGCTAAAAGTTTGGGCTGAAGCCAGCTCTGGGCTTTGTGAACACCATTCACCCTTCACTGTTTTAAGTTTTCTTCTGCTGAAGTATTTTAGAGGCTTTAAACCTTATCTTTAGTCTTCATGCTTGTTTATTTCCTTAATAGCTCAAATAGTTGGTTTCAACATGATTTATGGTTCTCCCTGCTTCTCTGCCATCACTTGAAAGTTGTTATTGAAGTCTCCCTTTGAAGTACCATTGTCTTAAGTTAATCAAAGAGGTCGGTTTTGATCTTACCCTTTGCCCCTGCTTGAACAGTTGTTTTGAAGGTCTTTATAGTTGCAAGAATAGATGTTATTTAGGTGTTCCCTCTTCTATGAATGCAACTATCAGTGAATCTTTTATGTTTTCTAAGTCCTTTAAAATAAAATCTTTGAGGAAATAGGGAGTTCCCCGAATCTTAGATTTCATTTTAAAAGTTGTCTTGAAGTCATTATTTTCTTAAAGAATGTCTGTGGAATTTATGGTTAGCCCTGTCTATAAAATATCTCTTTATTGTTAAGTTATGTTTTCAAGTTCCCTTTGTTGAAAATTAGGTTTCTCTTTCCAAAACATTAATTTCCATCTCATTCCAAAACAAAGGATCCTGTGGCCAAGTTAGATTTTCCCTTTGATATCCCATATCCCTTGAAGAGTTTGTCATGACCTTATTTTGACTCCATTGCCCAATGAACCAGATATTTCCTCTTTCTGTCTATATTTCCTAGACCTTTCATATTCTGCTGTATCAACTCAACCCAACCAAACAAACATCTGCACTTAAATAACTAGTCTAAAATCCATAATCAAAGCAAACAAGATAAACCTTTGCAAACAAATATTTGAGAGATCCCTCTCTGAGAACAGGAGGAATAGATCCTAGAACTCTAAATATTGGTTCTGATGTTGCCTTGTCTTTTGATTGGCCAAAATGTCAAAACACAGGAGACCAACAGAAAGTTGATAAATCCTTGTTGAAATTATTGGCTTTTTCCACCTTCACAACACTTTTAATGTTCCATTCCATAATTTAATCTAAAGGATCTTTTTATATAGATGAATTTCCCCTTGGACCACTCTTGAAATTGTTGTACAATTAAACCCTTTTGTGACTCCATTGCCCAATGGTTTAAACCTGTTTTCATACTTATCCTATCTGCTGAACACTTCTCAATATACTTGCATCTTCACCTCTTTTGAACTCTTTCATTTTGTGATATTCCATCCAATTAAAGATCATACCTGACCAACCAAACAAACAAAACCCTTGTTCTTAATAACTAGCCTAATATCATACTAAAACCTTAAAAGATAAATCAATCTTTACACTTATAAAGAGATCCCTCTCTGGATTCAGGAGGGCTAGATCCTAGAATCCCAAAGTGGTTTTGAATGTAGTCTCTGCAGCATTTAGTCTTGCCACTCTACTAAATTACAGAGGCCTAACATTTCTGGCGACAATACTAGGGACTTTCTGAAGTAATAGATAACTTCACAACTCAGATAATCCCATTTTGACAATGAACCAAGTATCTGCCTAGAGTGGTTTTGATTGTTGATGGTGAACAACTTTCAAGCCCTGAAATCAAGTAAAATTCGTTCACCTGGTGACTCCACTGAACATCAATAGGCCTGCTGATTTTCCTTAGTTTTCCAAGAGATTCCACTTGGGAATTCTGAGTGAAATCCTTAAAAAAAAAACACTCAGCATTCAGTGAAATATAAATAGCTCTCTTCAAGCACTACCAAAGCAAATGGTAATCATGATAGGACTTATGTGAATCAGTGAAAAACTAAGTAACCCTTAGGATTCTCATAGAAGCCTTATCAAATCTTGAAGGAATCAGCTAGCTAAGCCATAAGAGTAAACTCTGTTTGTCTCATCACCATAGCTAAGTGTTGAAATAGATTTAGGACACTTTCCTAACCCATAGGACTGTAAAAACTCGGAAAATCCAAGATTATTTCAGATTGGCTTCATAATAAACATGGGGGTGGAACCATAAAACATTTTACCTTCACAAAAGGCTAAAAATTTTCCACCTGGTGACTCCAAAATCCTAAATAGACCTAAAGACTCCACTGGGAAACCCATTACTATCATAATATCATACAAATTCAGTTAATAAGACTTTGAGGATTAAAATTTTCTTGCTAAAGATCAGTTAGCCTACTGAAGATTATCATATTTGGTTAAAATTTTCTTGTTCTTGGGTCTGAAAACATAGCATAGTGGCTTCTAGAAGAGTTCATACTAGAGCATATCCTAACCCAAATCTTCCAGAGATAGTTGAAAATCCTGAAATAATTCTTAGGAAATATCCTAAGGCTCAAACTTCAACTGTTGTCAATTCACTCCTTAGAGCTAATTATGTTCCTAAAAACCTTACAGCTCTACAAGATTCACAAGTTGACTTAAGAAACCCATTCAGAACTAGGTCACTTGATGATATAGATTAGATAGATTTCAAGTCTCCACCTTCATCCCAAGATAGAGGTGAACATCCTGGTAGCAGAGAAACTACTCCACCTGATTTACATTTCCTTCATAATTTTGGTTTTTCTCATCCAAGATCTGCTCAACTATCTCTTTTTGGTCCATCCACATCTGTTCTTCACACACCCACTATTCAAACCACACCATTCCATCAATCCCCTCCCATCTTACATCCTCCACTTGTAAACCCCCCACTTTTTCCACAACCTCCTATCATGGCAACATGGTATGCTCCCCTAGTCCTTCCTTTACCTTTAGTCAATAAACCACAGGACTATCAGTCCAAGATACCATTATTTGATGCCAGTGATACTCCTACTGCTTCACAAAATGTGGACAAGATAAATGACTATTTTTATAGGAATGAGATTGCTGATGAAACTGTCAAACTTAGGTTATTTGCTCAAAGTCTAGGGGGAGAAGCAAGAAAATGGTTCAAAAGCTTAACCCCTAACAGTATTAATGATCTCCATGCTCTCCATCAGTTATTCCTAAACAAATGGGAAGTTAGAAAAAACCCTCTCCAAATACTTTCAGACTATAATAACCTCAAAAGAAATACTGGAGAAAGTGGTCAAAATTATTGCACTAGATTCAATAGTGTGCATAATGCCCTGCCCCCAGACTTGAAACCTCCACAAGGCTCAGCTTTAAACAAATTTCCTGAAGGATTTGATCTTGAAATGGCCTATCAGCTAAGAGAGAGAGATCCTTTGACTTTAGAAGATATGCAGAAAGGAGCCTTAGCTGTGGAAGTAAATTTTATGGAGAAAAGAACCAGGATGAGGAATGAAAAGAAAGGATCACTTAGGGAAGAACCTGCACCCTCTACATATAGCTCGAAAATGGAAAGGATGATGGAGGAAATGATGAATAAGATGAGCATACTTGAGAGAGCACAAGCTAGAGAAAACCAATCAGCTCCCAAAAACATAAATCAATCTCAAAATCAAAATCATAATTTCAGGAGAAACCAACATCAAAATAGACCAAGAGACCCTGATCAGGATATTATACCTCCTTTTCATCAAAACTATGTAAGTGAGGTTGAAGAAACAATTGAACAAACAGAGGAAGATGACATAAACATGTTGGGAGTAGAAAATGATACTTTTGACGTTCCTCATAGTAGGAAACAAGGTCTATACACACCATATGATGATAAAAGAATAGAGGATGAACATTATTATCAAGAGCTAGAAAATGTCATCATAGAAATTCCAAAAGAATATGACCTTAAGAGTAAAAGGAATCAGGAAGCTCCCAAGAATAAAACCTCTAACAATTCTACAAAAAAAACCCTGTGAGTAGACCCAAAAACATTAAACAAAAAGATAAAACAGTGGCTGTAAATTCTGATCAAAACAAAGAGAAAGGCACTCAAATTAATGAAAAACAGAGTGCAGACTTTAGCAGCATTAGTACTTCAGCTAGTGCTCCTATCAAAACAATTTTGACCAATGTAAATAGAGGAAATCAACAAACTGATTTTTCTGATAGAGTGGTGATTAATAAGGCTGAAACAAACATTGTAAAAAGTCAGATGCCTTTTAGTTTGGAACAGGAAATTGCCAAGATTAAAATCTTTGTTCCCCTCATTGAATTAGTCACCCAAGATGTATATAGATCAAAAATTTTGAAAGCTTTAAACATAGCAGAAAATAATGACACTATTAACCTCAATGATGACCAACCATAGCTCTTATTTGGTCCTAAGATTGAGGGAAGATACCAAGAAGGACCAGTTCCTCCCTTTTATGTTAGTTTGAAAATTCATGACAAAATTTTACACAATGCTATGCATGATTCAAGGGCCTCTCACAACTTAATGCCCAAAGTAGTAATTGATAGTCTAGGCCTTGAAATCACTAGACCATAAAAATATCTATACTCCTTTGACTCTTGTAGAGTGAAATGTTTAGGTTTGATCAAAGACCTTTGTGTAAACTTAGCTCAAATTCCAACCAAGTGTTTAGTAATGGATATTGTAGTGGTTGATGTACCCCCAAGTATGGTATGCTGCTATCAAGATCATGGGGAGCTAAGTTATAAGGAACAATGCAAATGGATATGACATATGCTACCATCCCCGTTTTTAATAAAACTAGAATACTTTATAGGGAATCTCATATGCAATACATGGTCAGTAGCCAAGAGAGACCAGAAAACTCTCCTCTTTATTCTGTGCGTACAAGCCTTGACTCATTTATTCTCTTCAATCATGAAACATTTAATGAGCAAGAAACCTTAACTGACTTAGTGGCCACCTCTCACTGTAACATAGTGGTAGACACAGAAAAGGAGGAAGACAAGACAAAAGAATCAAGACAGTTTGCCAAAACAGAAAATCACAGCAAACAAATCACAGTTCTAGGGCTACAAAACAGTCATTCATTGGTTGTCAACTTTGAGAGTCAAGAGCAGAGTCCTCAACATGATGAAGAACATGAGGAAATAAACCAAATTCAACATAGTGCTAATTTACAAAGGCAATCTAAAGGCACAATAGATAAAGAGGATAGTAGTCAAACTAGTCAATCTGAAACTAGTCCTCCTTGGAGTATGAATTTTGATGGGTCTTGCACTAAGAATAATGCCGAAGTAGGCATATGGATACACAACACTAAAAACAATCATGCTGAAGGGCACTCCTACAGGTTAAGTTTTCAATGTTCAAATAACATAGCTGAGTACGAAGCCCTCCTTTTAGGCCTACACTTATTGAAGAAATTAGGGGCCAAAAGGATAAAAGTTCATGGGGATTCAGAGTTGATTATTACGCAAGTGAATGGGGAATATAGTGCCAAACACCCCAGACTTAGAGCCTATAGAAATGACGTTATGGACTTACTGAAAACATTTTATGAATTCCAACTTTTCTTTGTCCCAAGAAACCAAAATGTCCTTGCCAATGGTTTAGCCTTTGCTGCTAGAACTTGTCTAACACCTTATGAAACCAAACAATGCACCACCCAAGTCAAATTTAGACTAGTTGTCCCAGACAATGAAAAATATTGGTAGGTGTTTGAGGGAGATAAACAAATAGAAGACTTCCTACAGTCCATAAATGAATTTGAGCCACCAAGTTCAGATTCAGAGTATGAAAATGACTGTCCTATTGAAGAAAATATACTTAATGAAGAAGTAAACTCTCCATAGATTGCTGATTTAAATCTGTTATCTAATAAACTTGAACATACCACAGAAATTAGTGCATATTTAGGAAAAGAATATCTATAAATGCTGCAATCTAACACTCAAAGCTTGCCAAAAGGACTAGTCCCATTATAAGAATTTTTTGATTTCAATGATGTTGCCAAAATCCAAAACTGGAACCTATTGAAACTGAAGTAGAAGAATGTAACATAGGCAGTGAAAAAAAACCAAAAATGATTAAACTGTCTAAAACATTGCCAGCTCACATCAAACTAAAATATATTGAGCTATTTAAGGAATTTTCTGATGTATTTGCATGGAGTTATGAGGATCTAAAATCCTATGACACAGAGATAATTCAGCATAAGATACCCCTCAAAGAAAACCAGAAGCCCTATAGACAAAAATTGCGCAGAATAAACCCTGTTCAATTACCCCTGGTTGAGAAAGAAATTAAGAAAATGTTTGATCCTAGAATTATAGTCCCTATTAGATATTCAGATTGGGTGTCTAATCTTGTGTCAGTTAGGAAAAAAACAGGATAAATAAGGCTTTGTATTGATTTTATGAACTTAAACAGAGCCTCATTAAAGGACACTACCCTTTACCCAACATGGATCACATTTTACAAAAGGTAGTTGGTTCTAAAAGGATTTCTTTGTTAGATGGCTTCTCAGGTTACAATCAAATTTTAGTGCATCATGATGATCAACTCAAAACAACCTTTACTACACCTTGGGGTACTTTCATGTATGTGAAAATTCCCTTTGGTTTAATGAATGCTGGTGCCACATTTCAGAGAGCCATGGATATTGCATTCTCATAAGAATTAGGCTTCTTCATCATTATTTACCTTGATGATATCACTGCTTTTTCCAAAACAGATGAAGAACACCTAGAACACTTGAGGAAAGTCTTTTTGAAATGCAGAAAATATGGGTTATCTTTAAATCCAAAGAAAACAATGTTTGGTTTCCAAGAAGACAAACTACTTGGACACATCATATCAGAAGAAGGGATAAAGATAGACCCAAAGAGGATTGATGGTATATTGCAAATCAACCATCCTAGAAACATCAAGGAACTTCAATCTTTCATTGGGAAAATTAATTTCTTGAGAAGGTTCATACCCAATTTAGCTGAACTCCTTAGAAACATAACAAATATTCTCAAAAAGGAAGAAGGAGTTGAATGGACCTTAGAAGCAAAGAAATCATTTGAACTGGTAAAAAAAACATTAACCAAAACACCAGTTCTCATTAGTCCTGATTTTACTAAGGACTTTTTCATTTTTTCATTTGCATCAGAACACACAGTGGCTGCTGTCCTATTACAGAAAATCTTGAAGGGACAAGAGTAGCCAATTGCATTCTTTAGTAAGGCATTAAGAGATGCACCCCTGAAGTACAATATCATGGAAAAACAAGCCTTTGCCTTAGTCAAACCCTTAAAATACTTCAGAGTTTACATTTTACATTCCCACATAATTGCATTTGTGCCAAATTCAGTTGTAAAAGACATTTTAAGCCAGGATCTAGATGGCAAAAGAGGAAAGTGGATTGTTGTGATACTTGAATATGATTTATAAATAAAGCCCACTAAGCTCATAAAAGGCCAAAGACTAGCAATATTAATGGCTGAGTCTAATTTTGAAGCTCTTGATATAAACATGTTAGATGCTTTAGATGAACAGGAGGAGTTGTCAACTCCCACTATTGAAGATCATTTTATGAATTCATCTTGGTATGCTGATATTTTATATGTGTTTCTCAATTTGAACGCACCTCCTAGTTTTTCTAAACAAAGGCAATATTTTTAAAGTTGAAAGCTTTTAATTACTGCATTTTGGATAAATGTCTATATTGGAAAAATGCTAGTGGATTATTACTTAAATGTTTGCTTGATAATGATGCAGATAAGATCAAGCATGAGTTCCATGAAGGAGAATGTGGAGGCCACCTCTACTGGAAGACAACTGCCAATAAAATCCTTAGAGCCAGTTATTATTGGCCCACCCTCTTTCAAGATGTTCATAAGATGATTATTGCCTGTCACAAATGCCAACTCTTTGAAGGAAAAAGAAAATTTCTTCCCTTAACCTTGCATTCAATCACTGTTGAGGCTCCTTTTCAGCAGTGGGGTCTAGACTTCATTGAGGAAATCCATCCTCCCTCATCTGCCCAACATAGATGGATCCTCACTGCAACGGACTATTTTACCAAATGGATAGAATCCATCCATTCTAGGCAAGCCAATGACTCTGTCATCATAAAATTCCTTGAAAATCATATCCTATCTAGATTTGGTTGTCCTAGGAAGATTATCACTAACAATGTTGCTGCATTTGGATCCAAAAATATGGTTGAATTCTATCATAAATATCAGATTACATTGGGTCATTCTACTTCTTATTACCCTCAAGGTAATGGGTTGGTAGAATCCTCAAACAAAATTTTGGTGAATATAATCAAAAATTTGCTGGAAGACAATAAGAAATCATGGCACACAAAGCTAGTGCATGCACTATGGGCTGAGAGATTAACACTTAAGAAATCAATTGGAATGTCACCCTATTAGTTATTTTATGGAGCAGATGCAATTTTTCCAACCAGTCTAGGAGTGCCAGTAATGAAGCTGATCCAAGAAGTACAGTCTGAAGAAAATGATATGAAAAGAAAGAAAACATCCAGAAGTTGTTTGATAAAAGAACCAAGGTCAGTGATTTCAGCACTGGTGACAAAGTTTTGAAGTGGGATTCCAGGAGAGAAGATAAGGGCAAACAAGGAAAATTTGATAACTTATGGTTAGGCCCTTTTCTCATTCATTCTACTGCTGGTAACAATGCTTATTTCTTGCAGGAAGTGAATGGAACTGAACTCTTTGGAGGTCCTGTCAATGACAGGATGCTCAAGGATTACTTCTGTCAAGAGTCATGAGTTTCAAAGCCTTTTTAATTTCCATTGTAAATATCATTGTCTGAACATTGCATGCAAAGTTAGAAAAATAAAAATACAAAAACAATAAAAAAAGAAAAGAGGGCAGAGTAAAAACAAGAAAGGTATAGCCCCATACCAAAAAAGAGAGACAAAGTCTGAAAGTGTGCAAGCTCAAATGCCACTCCTAAAAACACATTTCTAGTTAGTCATACAGCTTAATCATCACTATTTAGTTTTCAATTTACTGTTGATAGGTCAGTGAATTAGATCAGCCAAACAATCCAATCTTGGATTATCAGTAAGGTAGATTAGGACAGAAAAAAAAAGTTTCAAACAAGCTCAAATCCCGAACCTATGAGATTAATGAAGAACTAGTTCCAATATGCTCAAAAATTGAACCAGATGAGAAAGAAAAAAAACTCAAAAAAGCCTAAAAATAGAGCTGAAGAAATAATGAAGGATTTTTTATTTTTCAGATCTTAAGCCTTCAACATTTTACTTTAATTTTCTACAAATAAAAATCTATGTGCAACTTGTTTTTATGCCATAGATCTACAGCAAGTCAAACTGCTTAATCTTGGCTTGACTGTTTTTAAATTTCTTGTTTTAGAATTTAGAGAATAAAGTTCTGTCAGAAAGTCTAATCCTGACAGATAGTAGTTAGGTAGAGAAATTTATGAACTCAACCTTTTTAAACTGAGTTCATGGAGAAATAAGAGTAGAAATAGATTAGTTTCCTGTTTTCAAAAGAATAAAATGTTGATGAAGAGAGTTTGCTAGTCCAAATGCACTCTGAAAGAAGAAAAAAATGTTAGGATATTTAGGAATGGGTAGGTAGAGATGTTGTTTCGATAGAATTCCATTGTTTCAAAAATTGTCAGATAAAAAGAAGATCAACAAAAGAAAAGAAAGGTTGCTGGCCAAAGGATTAAGGCACTGGTTTACTGAAAAGATAGAGATAAATAGCTGAGGTTATTGACACCTTCAAGAAGATGCCATCCCCATGTGGAGCCACTGTTAGCCACTTATAAAATTTTCCATATCAAATGGTGGCTAAATCTCTTTTAGCCTTTAAGAAACAATTCATGTCCAAATTGTTAGTTCTTAAACTATTATAAAGATCTTTATCCTCTGAGTTAATATTCACTGTTGTTTCCCTATTTATCCTAAAGAAATTGTTGTTTTCCAAGAGAAATACTGCTTAACCACTCCATTTTTCATCATTTTCACTCCTCCTTTACTCCTAAATAAGCCCCATTTTTACCCTTAAACCATTTACAAATCCCTCCATAAACCTTCATTTTAACCTTCAAAATCATCAAACTCCCCTTTAAAACCTTATATCTCCACTTTATTTTGTTTTAAAATCCTCCCTTTAGCTTATCGAAACCCTCAGTTTGGCTTAAAAACCCTGTTTTTGGCCTAAAAATCACCTTTTTACACTTTATAGGTCTTAAGTCCCCGAGGGCTTATTTCCTTTAGCCCCTCTGTCTCATGCGACCTTAAGCCCCGCAACCAAGTGGTTAAAGGGCCTAAAAACCCTTTCCGAAACCTTATTTACTTTTACTTTTGTTTCCTTGACGTTTCAAATTTAAATGAATATGGACTGTTAATCTCTGCAGATCAACGACCATTGGGCCCTACCTTTCCTCCCATTCACCCAGCCTCGCCTTTTTTTTTCCATCCATTCATCCGATCTTCCCTTTAAATCTTGACCATTCATTTGAGAGATCCTACGGTTGGTACTTAACCCAATGAACCATTCAGCTCATCCACCACGCGACAGAAATGTTACGTCATTACCTGGCCCACTTTATTTTTCCCTCAAGACTATTGAGTTTTCGCGCTCAATGATAGCCGTTGATTTGCGCTCCTTCCCTCAGATCAACGGTCACGGTCCCATCGCACGCCGGTGAGCCCTATGCCCCACCATGCATCCTCCGTGCAACTTTCCTCCCATCGCATTTTATCCGCACCGTTAGATCTCCCAACGATCATCCGACAGTCGAAAACCCATATCGCGTAATTTTTTGGACCTCCCCACAGTGCACAAGTTCTGCATGAAATAGGCAGTTTTAAAATTACACGTGTCGAAGGATGTATGGAATCACGTTTTTTTTGTGAATACGACCTACCCCCTAAGAGCCTGCACGAAAACCATTAAAGGTTTTCCGCCAAACCGCTGGCCTCCGCATTGTTATTTTCCCTTTTGATCCCAGCCGTCGATCTCTGAGATCGAATGGCTCTTATTATATCGTGACCCCGTGCATTTTTCATCCATCTAATCTCTCGAATGACCCCACCGATTAATCTCAAATTTTGATTATTCTAATCCAACAACTCTGATTCTCCCTCGCGCCCAAAACCTCCAAAGTAGTTTAAATCTATTTTTCGCAGGATTTATATAATTTTTGTTTGTTTGTGCAAGTTATATGGGGTTTTCCCACTATTTTAAAAATAACACGAAGGCCAGGAATGACGATTCCTAGCCTTCGGTACAGGAAGGGATCCAAGGAGTTCTTCATCAAAAAAAACACCTCCACCTGTGTAAACCTTCTGCGCGCCTGCAAACAACAAAAACAGTGAACATCAATTAAATAAAGGGTATCAGAGTGAAGAATTAAAGATTTTAAACAGATTTTAAAGGGATTGAGGCAGAAAACTCAGAAATCAAAGGCCTAATCCACAGATAAAGACAGTGTTATAGAACAAAGACCAAAAGATAAAGATCAAGGCCTAATTAAGCCTAAACAGAGACCAAAAGAACATTAAAAGTGTTTTAAGGAAAAACAAAGAGATATATCAGTCCGAAAGGCCTCCACTACCACATCAGAGGCAAATTATCCTCTTCAGCTACCAAAGAGCTACCTGCAGCTTTCATAAATCAAATGAAGGCATAGTTATTGCCCATTCAGAAGATATTTGCCTAAAAACAGCTGAACAATTATTTCAAACTAAAGAACATATTTTAAACTGTCAGTGAAGTTATTGTAAAAGATAAAAAGAGCCTTAAAGTTAATCTTTTCATCCACTAAGCCTAAAAAAAAGGAAACAGAGTTATGAGACAGAGTTCTAAATTGGATGCTTTCCTGCCTTATGCCTTGCATGGTTTTCAAGGCTAGGAATTGCATTAAGTGTAGAATTAATGATACTCAACCCTAGAAACTCTTTCACCTCCTCATTATCTTATAAAATCTCCTTGAGGAGCCTATTGTAAAGGGTTGGTTGTTGGATTTCTGATGTAATAGTTGCAGTATCGAATCATTGTTGAATGTAAATAAATCCTCAATCTCTGAAGCTCTGTTAAGTTATTGAAGAAGTTAGGCTGAGAAGAGAATTTGTTGTTGTATTGAAACATTGGACTTGAAGTATGTAACTGGATTGACATCAATATACAAGATTATTCATGGGATCCTAGTCTATACCATTGGTGATGTGCCTCTCATTGTTCTTGTTTTCCTTCTTATGTTTTTCACAAAATTGTTCATTTTTCTCTGATAAAGAACATCAAATATAGAGCTAGGATTTACTCTTACAAGTACCCTACTCTCACTGATAAGATTTATCTTTATGTTTTCCTCCTTTGTGTATTTGAGAATGATTTAATTAAGTGTAAACATTATCAAGGAATGTTGGTTAGTCCATGTCTTGAAGTGCTAAACTTGAAAGGAAGTTCTTGAATGATATTTTCAATACATGCTAAGTAGAGTCGGACTAGGAAAGTTTATGGTTTTCCCTATCTTCTAGTTCTTTCTCCAAAGGTTGTTTGAAATTTTCCCTAAGAGTGTGATGAAAGCAGGCCTAGATTTTAATGATATCTTACTTGATCTTAAGCTACACTTTGTTTTCTTATATGTTTTCATCCTTTCTGAAAGTAGTCATGTGGATTACTGGATTGTTTGTCTGATAAGTTAGCTTTAATACAAGCTTGTCCAAAGAAGCCTATGTTTAGCCTTGTCCTTTGGCTGGTTTCAAACAGTTACTTAAAAAGGTTTTTCTTGTTTGGAAATTTGATAAATCCGTGTTGAAATTATGGGCGTTTTCCACCTTCACGACACTTTTAATGTTCCATTCCATCATTTAATCTAAAGGATATTTTTATATAGATGACTTGCCCCTTGGACCACTCTTGAAATTGTTGTACAATTAAACCCTTTTGTGACTCCATTGCCCAATGGTTTAAAGTTGTTTTCATACTAATCCTATCTGTTGAACACTTCTCAATATACTTGTATCTTCTCCTCTTTTGAACTCTTTCATTTTGTGATATTCCATCCAATTAAATATCATACCTGACCAACCAAACAAACAAAACCCTTGTTCTTAATAACTAGCCTAATATCATACTAAAACCTTAAAATATAAATCAATCTTTACACTTATAGAGAGATCCCTCTCTGGATTTAGGAGGGCTAGATCCTAGAATCCAAAAGTGGTTTTGAATGTAGTCTCTGCAGCATTTAGTCTTGCCACTCTACTAAATTACAGAGGCCTAACACGGTCGTCCCTCAACCCCCGTCGGCCTCTACCAAAATGTCCCGATCTATTTAGCCCGCAAGACGGTCCACATAGACATTAAAGTCTTGGATGCTTACTTGGATTAAAATATACTCCTCAGACGGAGTTATATGTACACCATGTCTTCCATAGCCTCCTCTATCTTCCGCATTATGATGTTCACCCACGAGGATCACATCATTACTATAGACTAGCTAACACACAGCGAGAAGCGTCTCCTAACCAACACAGATGTAATTCTACAATATGTAGATACAACCGCAGATGGTCTTTTACGGTACCAAGAATATGGCCCTGGCCAATTCAAACCATCATCCATCCTAGGGTCATTCCTAGGAGATCCTCCCATTATCCTTGAGGCATCGCCCGACGCCATTGGGGCCCCGGTGTGCATGATGTCCACATCAAGCACTGAGGTTAGTCAGGACATGGACCCAAGAAATAATGACACTCAGGCATCGGCCACAGTAGCCTATCTAACCTACGCTGCCTCCCAAACCCCTTACCTTTACCCCCCAGCTGACTTCATCTCCCAGCGGATTTTGGAAACACTAGTGTTACCCAACATATCGTTGGCGTTCCCAATTTGGTACCTCGTTCCCCCTTTCGGAACAGGAGCCACCAAAGTTACTGCCATAAGGTTAAAGCCCCTCAGACCCAAGGAGCCCCAACCTACCCAAGATACGGTTGAAACCACCCCCGGAAAGGAAGTTCCCATTGCAAAACCAGTTTTCACGGCCAAGAAAACCGCAAATAGAGAAAATAATATGGTGACCCCCGCCATTCAAAGGGAATCACCAATCTGTGCCATATGCAATGTTATAGGCCACCCTACCCACATATGTCTGGAGTTGGACAAGTTAAAACCACTCCTCGACTTCGAAGCATACATCTCGACGCCACGTTCTCGTAAAAAGGAACCTACCACCAAAGGTAAAGGTAAATCGCTACGTACCAATCACGCATGTGCTCTCTGTGAAAAATATGGGCACTATACCCACCATTTTCCAAAGATTCCATGATGTAGGAATTCCTTACATGCGGTCGAGTGATCCTATCAAGAGGATCCCTCCATCCAGTCTATCAACGACAAGCCTCATACCATCCTATACTTACAAGAGGAACATAGGATTATAGAAAGGCCCCCAGTAATGCCCATTATACGTTGCACGCTATGCGATGAACGTGGCCACTACCTCGAAGAGTGCGCAGCCTTGGAGCTCATTCATATATGGTATCCAATCGAGAGGGTTTACTATGTGGTGCTATGGCCAGCACAATTCACATGCCCATTATGCGCTAACAATCTCCTTTTGAAGGATTGTCACTACATACCTCGCTTCTGGCTAGCCCTTCCTAGCCTCCGCTCAGCCATAGTCCGCCTTTCCCAAGAAGACAATATGGATGCCAAGTCCACAGACAACTCCGTGACCCAAGCAGATGAGATGAGCGGGTCCATCATGTTCTTGACAGCCAAAGAACGGCCCAGCAGGGAACCCCTAGTTACCCCCAACCGCACTTTGCAGCAACGACCAATGTGTACGTTATGAAAAAATATGGACCATGCAGTCATCCATTGCCCTAATTTAGTAGCCTTCCAGCACTGGTTCCCCATCAGACCTCAAACTGAACTAGACAAAACCTTCATATCAAGGATATTTTTCCTAATATGTCAGCGTAATCATTACGAGCCACATTTTACTTATGGCTCACAAATTCGTGCCACTATCGACATGATTAATGATATAGAGAAGAGAATGGACGATATCTGGGAATGACATAGAAATTACATCACTGGATCAATGTCCCCACCTCCGCAATGGTGTATCAAGCTTGATAAAAAAACACACCACCAAAAAGTAACCTTGGAAAAGCCTAGGATAACATGCGGCCTATGTGATCTAAATGACCACCGAGTCAACCAATTCAGAGAACTCAAGCCCCTTGCGAATAGTTTCCACATAGTATCTTCTCTCCCTCAGAAAATTCTCTCCAATCAAGAGAATATCACATGCACTTATTGCCAAATTTTCTCACACTTTCATCATACGTTTAAGTCTGTACATCTCCCCAAGCTAAGAGCGGCATGAGCGGCATTAAGTATACACTCCACTAAAAATGAAGACACGTCTAAACCAACGATACGAAAATGGAGACAGAAGACAACCTTGTCTACGTCTGACCCTTTCCAAGCATACACATTAGGAACAACGAGTAGCATAGAATCACACACTATCTACTCCATTGGCTCAGTGATACCATGCACCATCTGCACTAACCAGAATCACATACCAGAGACATGCCCGCTAATGGAAAAATTTAGGCACCTCTGCAGCAGGCACAATTTCCACCTACTGGAAATCAACCATCCTTGCGGGGAACCCAACCTTGAGCCCATACAAGATTCCATTACATAGATTCTGACCCCACCAAATGCCGATGACACAATCCACCACATATGATTTGTATCTGCTCATATTGGCGATAGGATTACTGCCTCACCCTCATCCCAGGATTTCCATCATATTCCTTTCACAAAAAACCAAGGTAATTTGTGCTTTTGCATTGATTTCTGCAAGATCCCCAATTTGCATGCTTCCATTGAACTCCTAAATGACACTCAGCCTCTGGAGCAATGCCTATTACAACTAGAGCTTGTTGAAAAAAATCGACGATAGTTACTGCAGCATAACAAGGCCCATAAGAAAAGGGTTAAAGCATCATTTGACCACCACATCACCCCTCGCTCGGTCACCGAGGGAGAATTAGTCCTCCGTATGATGTCGCAAAAGAGGCCTTAGGGCCAGGAAAGTTCAAAACCTTGTGGAAAGGACCCTACATCATCAAACACTGTCTCCAACAAGGGGCATACATCTTGACGGAACCAGACAGGACTTGCCTCACTAACCCCATCAACGACCTTTACCTCAAGAAGGTCTACCCATAAGGGCCCCAGTAGCCCTTCCCCTAGAGTGAGAGTACACAAAAAACCCCACCCATTCAAAAATTTTGACCCAAAGACTTAGTTAAAAGTGCTCAAAGTATCACCATAGATCACCAAAATGAACCATATTTCGAATTTGCTGATGGAGCATCAAGATGGTCCCAAAATTTAGCTGCCACTGCTTGGGTCATTTACCATCCTGACCGATCACCACTATGTTCAAATGGCATGTGTATTGGTTCAGCAACAAACAATCAGGCAGAATATGATGCCGTAATTGGACTTATGTGCGATGCCCTCCATCGGGGCATTCGTTGTATGCATATCTACCTCAATTCCCAGTTAATAGTGTCACAGCTAAACCAAACATTGGAGACCATAGACACACACCTGTTTAGAAAATATTTGCATGCTAAAAGATTAAGCAGACAATTTGATTACATTACATTTTCACATGTATCAAGGAATCAAAACCAGGCAACTAATCACATAGCTAACAATATCCTAGACTGGAATGCATCTCGAATAAACCATCATACATAAAAACCAAAAATATAGGCACCCATTAGCATAACATAATGCATAAACTGAAACAGGTGATAGATCATGTAGAGCTGCAAAAACATCTCTCATATATATATCAAAACTATGTGAATCTGAGTACAAAAATAGTGTCACTGGCCCACTGGCCAACCCAAAGATACAAAATTCGTCAAAATAAGGGAAGCATCCTCATAACGGGTTCTTTCCCTGTGTACAAAACTACTCTAGGGGGGTTCCCCCTCAATAGGAGCACCTGGACCCACCACTGCTCCTGGTACCACCACCGGAGCCACTGTCGCCACCGTGATTGCCACTCGACGTAGAGTGGGTCAATAATCCCTCTCGCGGGCCATCACCATCTCTAACCAAACCTCCTCGAAGCCATCCATGAAACCTCGAGCAGGCATACCCTAGGTTGAGTGGTCCACTTGACCCTGGAAGTCCTCAATAGTGGGCACCTGAGCTGTCAGTACTACATTGCGAGCCTCAGTCGCATCAGCACGATCTCGATCAGCCGCAATCTCTGTTGCACTCGAGCTTCTATCCTCACCAGAAGAGCCAGCACCATCTCTGCTAGGTCCACCGGCACCACCCCCTAGTCCAACTGCATCACCTCCTCCCCGACCACCTCGAGGTCGTAGCGGAGAGTCGTGACCCACCATTCGGGCCACGGGGCGACCTACCTCGCCAACATTTGCACGAGTAAGCAAAATAATGTCAGTTTCAATAAAAAAACACATAAGTACATAAAAACTCAAGCAAATGTAGAAAAATATAACACATACCTACAGGTCCCCAAACATAACCGAAAGGGAGACCCATGTCTGGGTCACCCCGAAAGTCCATCCTTGCATACGGGTATGGCAAGAACATTTGTGGATTTGCCTCAAACTAGGCCTTTGTTGTGTCGTTCAAATAATGACCCACCATGCCACCACCACCTCGCGGCATCATCGGAGCCCACCTCCTCATGCGTGGCTCCTGCGGCCCCCCAATAGGCACTGCTAGCACCGGCTTGAGAAACACCACCCTCTCGTACATGATGTTGCATAAGATGCTAGCATATGCAAATGACTTAGATCCACATTTTTAATATTCCAAAATTAGCATGCAGCTAATTGGAATATTGATTTTTGTTGATTTCACTTAGGAGATGAATAAATGGGTAAGGAGGCCCATACATTTTAGAAATATGAATAAAATCCCTCATAGTGTGAAAAGGGATCATCATAGGAACTGGATTTCACACCCTTGTGTGTGAAAAGGGGCATTTTCATGTGGACAAGTTCAAGTTTGACCAAGTCAACAGCATTGGGATAGGAGGTGGAGATCATCCTTAGAGACAACACAAAGATAGTGGGAGGAAGATTCCTTGGTAGAGGAAGCCCTAATGAGTGGGACCCAAGGTGAGAGGGCTTCCATTTGTATAAAAGGAGGGAAAGGTAGCCATATGAAGATATGATATGGATTATTGAATTTATGGTCTGTTAGAATATTGTGCTTTCTTCAATTATTTAGTTGAGATTGTTGTGCTGCTTAGCACAAGGCATTCATGTTTATGAATTCCTTCTCCTTTCAAGAGAGGCCTCTTGAGGGATCTTGTACTTGATTTCTCCACATCCAAGCTCAAGGCCAAGCCACTTCCTTCAGCCACAACGTTATTTCTACCAAATTATAACGCTGTGTTGCAGGGTGTTGCAGTGGAGGGTTCACAACACCACTTCCGGAGCATTTTTTTTAGAGGAGGGAGCTTCCATTCCTTTGGGAGATCAGTAAGGAAGATTTTTGAGAAAATTACATATCTTTGGCATCAGGCCAACCATTTCCTATCGCCTACAGTGTAGTCCCTCTCCTTGACTACGTTATTTTTAGTGACTATTTGCGGTGAGGGTTTGCAGTGAGTGTTGGAGGGTGAGATATTCAATGATTGGATCAGCCTTTCACCTGAAGGATCCATTGGATGAGATTATTTCATCACATGTTCTATCTACATCTATCTACATCTAGATCTTGAGTTGCAGCCGCTACTTAGTCCTAGGACTGCAACTCCGACATTTTTGCACTTTTGTATATTTCAGCCAATCCTTCCAGGATTGTCTTGAAATTGTGTTTGGGAGCTTAGATCTTCACTCCCAACATTTTATGAGCCATCTATTTTCAGATTTATGTTATTCTACATTCCCATGTAGCAGTGTACCATCTATGATTGTGCTATACATGTTCATGAACATTTTGCAATATAGCAGCATTTCTCTTTTGGCATTTGTATTCATGGGAGGCTTGTTTTCCTTGCTTATTTGAGTTGTGCATACTTCTATTGTAAATTTTTGTTGTTGTTTTACATAATAAAATGGCTCTATGGTTTCCATACATTTTGGTATGATGTTATTCACTGCTATTTCTAGTTTTTTTTTCATGTATTGCTGAATCCCCATTTTGGGATACTACAGTGGTATCGAAGCATAATCTTGGCTCAGCTTGTGGAATCTCAGCCAGTATGTAATAAGAAGAAGAAGAGAAGAAGGAAGAAATCGAAATGATGAAGAAAATGAGCTTTGTCTCATCATTTTTCAGATCCATGAAGAACCTCTCCAAGGAGGATAAGAAAATGAAAGAGGAAAGTTGCAGTGAGACCTCTAGAAGGTTTCAAGAGGAGGAAGGCCCATGTACTTCCTATGATCAGAGAATAAAACTAGTGTCACAGATAGCTCCAAAGCATTTCAATATGCCCCTTTCTTTTGAAGAACACAAGAAGAAATGGAATAGAGGACACTTGGATCACAAAATTCTAAGTGATTACCTTGTTGAGTACAAATCTCAACCTAGAGCCTTCAAGGAGAATCTAGCTTTCCCACAGTTCATTCATTTGAAGGAAGAAAAGAGACCTTATGGCAAGGGGGGAATCAAGGGCAATATATTTCTATTTTCTACCTTTGATGGGTCATCTACAGCAAAATATTGGGCAAGAAAACTTGATGCATTCTTCCTACTACATCCAGTGGTAGAGAGAGAGGTTGTAGAAATTGCAGCGCTGCACCATGAGGGTGAAGCCAACATTTGGTGGTTCAGTAGTTTGAGTCATGCAAGGGTGAATAATTTTGCTAAGTTTACTCAAAGGTTGACTAGAGAATTTGGCAAAGAGAAACCAGACGAGGAGAAGCCCTCACCACCATTGGAGGAGACTTGTACCAGTGCTGTCACAACCTTAGAGGATCAACCATCATTATCAACAATTGGGGGAGTCAACACATTAGAGGGAGGAAATCTTGCAGCCATACAAGGTGTTCCCAAGTTCCATCAAGGTATGACTGAATTTCCACTTTCTATTATTGCAGCAAATCTTTTAGAGGGTTGTGGAAATCTACCTTTGCATGACCAAGGGTCAACACATACTGCTGATTTGGAGCAGCAGGATTGCAATGTGTTATGCAACCTTGAATTGATCAAGGGAGGGATGATCCATCATCCTAATGTGCCATTTTTGAGCTGCACATAACACTTTGGGTTGGGGTGTGAACTTTCGGAGGATAAGATGAACCTTGTCCAAAACAATGTTATACAAAACCACATGTTCATCCTTGAGTTGGAGTATGAGACAACCATTACATCATTAGAGAGATTAACAATGTTGTCAGTAAGCAACAGTGAGGATATTTTTCCTCTGAAACACTTGGATCCTTATGGATTCAAGATGGTCATTGGTGTGGGATCTTCTCTAGGAGATCTCCAAGGAGTTGCATTTCAACATCCCATGAAATGCAAAAGGAGAAATCTGTTTTGGGAGGATAGTAGTTTTCATTGGAAGAATACCAAGATAGAGCATGAGGGGAGGCACCCACATTTGGATGAAGGGGTGTGGATGGTGAGCAAGAGGTTGGAGATCTACTTGCAAATTTATGACACTGGGCAGCAGGAGGCTTGGCTGCATTGGCTACTTTTGAAAGAGTTTGGCCATCATGTGACATATCCTCTTTCAAAGGGTATAAGGATGGAGGAAGTTTGGCAGGATACTTGCATCATAGGGCGGAAAGGAGTATGGATGCATTATGTTGATATGACATTCTTAATATCAATAATTATGTTTTCACCACATGATTTGTATGGTGGAGGTGTGAAGAGGCAGCAAAGGCTATTGTTGCTTTGGTTGTTCTTGGGAGAGCATGGGAAAATTTTCTCTCATACTTTGCATGATGTTGTAGGAGTAGGAGATGGAACTATCATGGTGCAAAGGGACTACTCCTTAGCCTTGGATGATCAGGAGGTACTTCCACTTTGGAAGAAAATTATTATATATAGTAGCATTTTGGGAGATGTCTTTGATAAGGAGCATGTCAAAGAATGGAGCTATGAGTTGGCAGGAGCCTATTTGCATAGGACAACAACGCTGTCACTTGGGAGTTTGGATTTATTGATGGAGTGTCCCCAGGATCACTTCACATTTGATGCACTTGGTGGAAAAGGAGAAGGTGAGAGTGATGGAGTAGTGGATGGAAACATCTATTACATTGATATGATCTTCTTAACTTGGATTTCCAAGCATAAGAAGGAAGACCCTCATGCAACACATGGTTCATTCCTTTTCATGGGAGTATGCCATACCACTATGGAGGGATCATTCATGTATCTATGCATCATCTTACTTTCAGCACATGGTAAGAATATTATTTTTGCATCTATTGATTATCTAAAACAATATTTTCATTCTCTTACCACTTCTATACAGTGCATTACTCCACAAGAGGGCAAGCTTCTTATTGGGCTCCATGGGAAATTTTTGGCCAACTATTATGATGGAGAAAGCCATATTTTGTATGACCCTGGGCAAGTGTTTTATTATTTCTTGTATGCTCAATTGGTACACTCAGCCATTTACTATTCACTAGTAGATATGATGACATGCATAACTAGTAATTTATCAAGAAATAACTTGCCATGCTATTTTCTGAAACAACAGTTAGGAAAAATGTGCTATGAACACTTGGGAAACTGTTGGTACCTTCTAGCACCACATGAAAACTTCAGTATTCCTCTTATTTTGATGACATATGATGGTGATTTCCTATCCATCACATATGGGATGGTTTGGGCCAGCATGATTCATAACGTTGGAGGGAAGGTCTTTGGAGATCTAGTCTTCATCTTGCTACTTAAGGGAAACATTATTTCAGCCCAAGATCAGCAGATACTCTAAAATTATCATAAGTGGAGAGGAGGAAAGCGTGGGGTAGGCTATTTTGTCTACCATATTCAAATTTTAATCCCACCTACTTTGCAGGAGCCAAAGATGGAGGAGAATTTTCAAGAGTTTCCATGTTGGGAGGTAACTCATTTTGTATGGATGATAGCTTGGGGATGGGAGATTCATATGGGGATGGTAGATCCCAATCTATATCATACCTAGTGCCTCAATATGGCCTTTATACAACCCATTTTTTCCTCCATGGATGTTTTACTCTTACATGATGATAGCTATGTGGGATGCTCACCAAAAGCTAGCTTGCATACTTGGGAGAAGCAACTTGGAGATATATTGATGAGAAAACATCTTGATCCTTGGACGATTTTATCATATGAGGATGCTACATGGGAAGAAGAGGAGGCTCTTCAGTTCTATCCTTGCAGTTTCTTGAGGACAAGCAACATTTGGGAGGGGAGGACTTAAATATTCCAAAATTAGCATGCAGTTAATTGGAATATTTATTTTTTCTAATTTCACTTAGGAGATGAATAAATGGGTAAGGAGGCCCATACATTTCAGAAATATGAATAAAATCCCTCATAGTGTGAAAAGCGATCATCATAGGAGCTGTATTTTACACCCTCATGTGTGAAAAGGGGCATTTGCATGTGGACAAGGTTAAGTTTGACCAAGTCAACAACGCTGGGATAGGACGTGGAGATCATCTTTAGAGACAGCACAGAGATAGTGGGAGGAAGATTCCTTAGTAGAGGAAACCCTAATGAGTGGGACCCAAGGTGAGAGGGTTTCCATTTGTATAAAAGGAGGGCAAGGCAACCATATGAAGATATGATATGGATTATAGAATTTATGGTCTGTTAGACTATTGTGCTTTCTTCAACTATTTAGTTGAGATTGCTATGTTGCTTAGCACAAAGAATTCATGTTTAGGAATTCCTTATCCTTTCAAGAGAGGCCTCTTGAGGGATCTTGTACTTCATTTCTCCACATCTAGGCTCAAGGCCAAGCCACTTCCTTCAGCCACAACGTTATTTCTACTGAAGTATAACGTTATGTTGCAGGGTGTTGCAGTGGAGGGTTCACAACACCACTTCCGAAGCTTGTTTTTCAAAGGAGGGATCTTCCATTCCTTTGGGAGATAAGTAAGGAAGATTCTGGATAAAATTCCATATATTTGGCATCATGCCAACCATTTCCTATCTCATACAGCGCAGTCCCTCTCCTTGACTGCATTATTTTCAGTGAGTATTTGCAGTGAGGGTTTGCAGTGAGTGTTGGAGGGTGAGATCTTCAATGATTGGATCAACCTTTCACCTGAAGGATCCACTGGATGAGATTCTTTCATCAAATGTGCTATCTAAAGCTATCTACATCCAGATCTGATCTGGATTTATGCAGGAACGCAACAGAATAAACATATAACCATAAATACAGAGATGCAGAGGAAATAACACTTCATTTCATTAATATCAAAGAACTGAAATTTGCTTACAGACAGAATGGAAATAAAACTAGCTAGGGCGCTGGTAGCTATCTCTGAGAAGAGATGTGGCGGCTACAGGCCTCTGAATTGAGTTACAATGAGGCTCGAGGGCCTATTTATTATTTAGAAACAATGGGAAATCCTAAACAGCCAAAACCCTAACCCTAGGAGATGAAGCGCCAAAATTATGGGCCCCGTTTGGGTAAATTGGTGTTTCAACTTCCCAGGGGCGTAACTTTGGCATACGATCTCCGTTTGATGCGTACCATACCTCGTTAGAAAGATCTATCCGAGGAATACAAATTTGGAATGAGAAACATCGGTCCATGGACCCATGTTTCTCTCCGTTTTCCCAAAAAACGTCGTTTAGGGCCTCAAAACGGCTTCGGAAGTTTAGGACCCGAAAAACTGCTAAAAATAGTAAACTGTGCCGAAACTGAAAAACTGAAATAGACAATGGTGGAGCCCCAAGTGGAATAGGTGGGTGACCACCAATATCCACCTGGATCATTCCTCCCCCTTAGGAAGCAATGGTCCCCATTGCCTTAAGTTCCTCCATGAGATGAGGAAATTTCTGCTGAACTTGGTCCCTGGTGAACCACTTTCCTTGGTGCAGGAGTTGGCCAGCTTTGACAACCCGATATAGTTGGATCTTCTACTGGAGAGTGTTCTTGATTTTCATGTCCATGATACAATCTGTGGTGGACTTTTCCATGTAGTTTGGATTTAACTCTATTGGTGTGAGTTGTTCTGCAATGTCCGAGGTGTCCAGTAGAGGTGGGAAGTAAGGACGAAAGCGATCCACATTGAAGACTGGGTGCAAACCAAGGAATGGTGGAAATTTAAGCTTGAAGGCATTGTTCCCTACAGCCTTGGTGATGGTGTACGACCCGTATCAGAGCGGACGAAGCTTGCGGTGGGGTCCAGTGAGGCACTCCTTCTGCAAATGTAGCCATACTTTGTCGCCCACCTGGAAGTTGTGTGGCACCCGGTGTTGATCATGGCGTTGCTTGTAATTGGCATTGGCTCTGTCTAATATATCATGAACCTGTTGGCAGATGTGTTGAATGTGCTCGATGAAGCTACTTGCTTTGTCAACTTCAGACTGGACATGAGCTGAATTGGCCTGAGCAGCTGCAAATGGCATGGCTACGTCAATGGGACATAGTGGCTGGAATCCCAAGCCCACCTGAAAGGGGCTATGGCCGATTGAACTATGGAGAGCCTGATTATAACTATGTTGTACATAGGGGAGGCTCTCGTCCCATGTGCGTGGATGCTTTGAATTTTACATGCGCAGAATGTGTACAATCATTCTGTTGACGACCTCTATCTGGCCATCTGTTTGGGGATGGAAAGCTGTGGACTTGGTGAGCTTGGTATCCAACATCGACCAGAGGCTGGACCAAAATGTGCTGAGGAACCTGCTATCTCGATCTGATATGATAGACTGTGGGATCCCAAAGTGCACCTACACTCGTTCAAAGAAGAGTTTAGCAGTGGCTTCTGCTGTGATATTCTTCTTGCAGGCCGCCATAATGGCCATCTTCGAGAATCTGTCGACGACCACAAAAACACAGTCATTTCCCTGCTTAGTAGAAGGTAGGCCTGACATGTAATCCATGGAGATGGATTCCCAAGGTCGACTAGGGGTAGGTAGAGGAGTATATAGGCCTTGCTTCTTGATGGTCGGTTTGGAAATGGCACAAGCAGTGCAGGATCTGATGTGCTTCTCGACATCCTTTCGAAGGTTCAGCCAATAGAAATACTTCTGTAGGATTGCTACTGTTTTCTCGACCCCGAAATGTCCAGCGACTCGACTGTAGTGTGCTTCCCATATCATCTTGGCACGCTCACTTGAAGGAACACAAAGGTGTCCCATGTGACATAAAAGTGCATCTTGGAGGTGAAAATTTGGAGCTTGCATACCCCCAAAGAGTGCCTTGTAAGTTTGGCCGAATTCTGGGTCACTCTCATAGAGAAGCGGCCAATCAGAAGTCTCGTGCCCACAAGAGTTGAGCACAGTGGTGAGCGCCAAGATCGGTGGTCGGCTGAGGCAGTCTACAACATGATTGGTGCTACCCTTCTTGTACTTGATGTTCGAATGAAATTGTTGCAGATATGTGGACCACTTCTGATGGCGATCATTGTGCAACTTCCCTTGTGTCTGTATGAACTGCAGGGGCCTATGGTCTATGTGGATGATTGTTTCCTTCCCCAAAATGTAATGCTTCCATTGTCGACAAGCTTGCACAATGGATTACATTTCTTTGTCATATGTGGTGTACTTGCGAACTGTGTCAAACAATGTATCACTGTGAAATGCCACTGGATGTCCCTGTTGAGTAAGAACTACCCCAATAGCATAGTTAGAGGCATCTGTCTCGATCTCAAATGGCTATTGCAAGTCTAGTAAAGTGAGCACTGGGGTAGAACAGAGGCGATTTTTCAATTCTGTGAATTCCTTCTGTTGAGGTTCCGACCAAAATTTTTTTTTCTCTCACTCCTCCCTTGGTGACTTGACTCAAGGGCCAAGTGATATGAGAGAATCCCAACACGAACCTCCAGTAGAAATTAGCAAGACCCAGAAAGCTACGAAGCTCTGTTATAGTGGTTGGGGCTGGCCAATCCCGAATTACTTGGATCTTGGTTGGATCCACATTCACCCCCCTTTCATCAATAATGTATCCCAGATATTGAACCTGGGTCATGCCAAAAGTGCACTTCTCCAAATTGGCACACAACTTGTGTTGCCGCAGTGTTTGGAGGACTTGTCGGATGTGGTGAAGGTGCTCTTCCCAAGTCTGGCTGAAGATCATAATGTCATCCAAGTACACCACTACAAATGAGTTGGTGAATGGCCGCAAGATGTCATCCATCATCCTCATGAAGGTGGCGGGAGCATTCGTCAACCCGAAAGGCATGACTAGCCATTCGAAAAGGCCTTCCTTGGCTTTGAAGGCAGTCTTCCACACATCGGAGGGTTCAATTGGTACCTGGTGATACTCAGACTTCAGGTCGATCTTGCTGAAATATTTTTCACCTTTGAGTTGGTCCAGAAGGTCATCAATCCGTGGGATTGGGTACCTATTCCGGACAGTGATCTTGTTCAGCGCCCGATAGTCAATACAGAGTCTCCACGTCCCATCCTTCTTCCGTACCAACACGATCGGGCTCCCACAGGGAGATGAACTTGGTCTGATGTGACCTTTCTGCAACAGCTCCTGAATCTGCCTCTTGATTTCATCATTCTCCAGAACAGAGCGCCGATAGATCGGTCCATTAGGTAGTGGCGCACCGGGGGTCAGATCAATCGGGTGCTTGACCTGACAGTGCAGAGGAACCCCTGTGGGTGAGGTGAATATGTCCCCGTACTCCTTCACAACCTTATCCATTTGTTGTTGTTGTGCAGAGGAGCCCTGTCTGGAGGTCGTGGCCACAGTCTTCTTCTTGCCCTGGGGGCGGATCATCAGGAAAACAAATTTCCTAGTTTGGGAAATGAGCTTACTGCATTGTTTTGCAGTAACCAAAGAGATAGCAGCAGGAGGTGGTACCTCTGGTATCCTGTACAACTTATTTCCCAAAGTAACAATAACAGCACGAGGCCGAGACTCATACACAGCATGACGCTTCCACAAGTATGGTTGTCCTAATAATACATTAGAAACATCAATAGGAGCAACGTCACATAATACCTCATCCGTAAAGGGCTTGATGCTATAGGGAAGGCGACACTGCCGGCTGACGCGGAGATCTCGTCCTTGGTGAAGCCACCCGATGGTGTATGGATGTGGGTGAGCTATGGTCGACAAGCCCAACCGCTTCACGGCGTCTGCTGAAATGAGGTTATTTTGGCTCCCATTGTCGACAATGAACTGTACCGGGGAGCCCTTTACCCACATCTGGGAGTGGAAGAGATGTTCCTCCTCCTCTGGATCTTCCGGTTCCTCCTTTTGGATCTTTGCAGTGGCAACAGTGGCGTTGGGCTCCACATCAATAATCTGTTTCCCTTTTTCATTCGCCTTTTCAGGTTCTGATTCGGAGTCAGAGCATGCATCTGACTTAGAAGCCCTCATCTCGGCCACTAGCGACTGCTTGGCCCGACACTCACTTGTGTTGTGAGTGGAGCTCTTATGGAACTCACACCACTTTCCTATGTCCTTCTTTGGCTTTGTGGTGCTGTTCTTTTCTTGTGGTTTCGATGAGTTGTCTTTAGCCACCATGCCTTGGCTCGGTCCTTTGTTCTGCGGTTTGGAAGCACCTTTCCCTTGCTTTTGATTCGCAGATCCAAAGTCTCGCTTCTTCGGCTTGAATTTCTGCTCAATCTTGGCAGCATACCGGTATGCCGTACCAAGCGAGGAGATGTCGAGGAACTCCATTTCCTCCTGAATGTATCTGTGCAGACAGCTGCGATACTTTAGCACCAGATGTTTCTCTGAATCTTTGATACCCAACTTTGTGCGCAGGGTATGGAACATATTCGTCAGCTCATGCACATCTTGATCCCTTTGTTGTCGCAGCGTGGTCCATTGTATGTACTTGTCCTCATAGCTCCCCACGGGATAGTACTGTTCCTTGACGGTGTCTCGGAAAGAATTCCAAGTTGGTACGACCGAGAACAGAGAGGGTTCTGTCTGGTCCTTATTCTCACAGTAGGTTTCCCACCAGTCCTTAACATGGGGGGTAGCTTTGAGGAGTGCAAAAATAATCTTCTCCCGGTCTGAAAAGTCATGAACAGAGAAATATCCTTCTAATAGATTCAACCATCTATCTACGGCATCTGCATCTATTTGACCCTCAAATATGGGAATGTCAAAATTTACTTGTATCTTAAAGGGAGTCGCAACTCCAGAGTGGCTACTGGATGCAGATGCGCCGCCGGTGGGCAGCCGTTGAAGGATCTGAACAAAGTTATCCATCATCGCGTTCCTTTGTTTTTCGAGGGCCTCCTCGAGCAATATTTTGATAGGATCTCCTGCTCCCTCATCTTTCTTTTCGTCCCCCATGGGTGTCCGTTGAGGTTTGCGAGGCTGATCTTGCAAAGGTTCCACCATATCGAGCCCTAGCTCCTTATACCCCGACCTCGTTGGGGACATGCAAAGAAGGATTGAGAAAAAGCAGACCGCTCTGATACCACTGATCCAGATTTATGCAGGAACGCAACAGAATAAACATATAACCATAAATACAGAGATGCAGCGGAAATAACACTTCATTTCATTAATATTAAAGAACTAAAATTTGCTTACAGACAGAATAGAAATAAAACTAGCTAGGGCGCTGGTAGCTATCTCTGAGAAGAGATGTGGCGGCTACAGGCCTCTGAAATGAGTTACAATGAGGCTCGAGGGCCTATTTATTATTTAGAAACAATGGGAAAGCCTAAACAGCCAAAACCCTAACCCTAGGAGATGAAGCGCCAAAACTATGGGCCCCGTTTGGGTAAATTGGTGTTTCAACTTCCCAGGGGCGTAACTTTGGCATACGATCTCCGTTTGACACATACCATACCTCGTTAGAAAGATATATCCGAGGACTACAAATTTGGAATGAGTAACATCAATGTGTGGACCCATGTTGCTCTCCGTTTTCCCAAAAAATGTCATTTAGGGCCTCAAAACGGCTCCGAAAGTTTAGGACCCGAAAAACTGCTAAAAATAGTAAACTGTGCTGAAACTGAAAAACTGAAATAGACAATGGTGGAGCCCCAAGTGGAATAGGTAGGTGACCACCAATATCCACCTGGATGAAGATCTTGAGTTGCAGCTACTACTCGGTCCTAGGACTGCAACTCCGACATTTTTTCACTTTTGTATATTTCATCCAATCCTTCCAGGATTGTCTTGAAATTGTGTTTGGGAGCTTAGATCTTAACTCCCAAAATTGTATGAGCCATATATTTGCAGATTTATGTTATTCTACATTCCCATGTAGAAGTGTACCATCTATGATTGCATTGTACATGTTCATGAACATTCTGCATTATAGCAGCATTTCAATTTTGGGATTTGTATTCATGGGAGGCTTGTTTGCCTTGCTTATTTGAGTTGTACACACTTCTATTGTACATTTTTTCTGCATATTTACATAATAAAATGGCTCCATGGTTTCCATACATTTTGGTATGATTTTATTCACTGCTATTTCCAGTTTTGTGTTCATGTATTGTTGAATCCCCATTTTTGGATATTACAACGTTGGACATTGTTCAATTGCGACACCATGCCATCAAAAGAAAAGTGAGCGAAATTGAAAAAATGGCCACCCCTCAATTGGCATAAAACTCCAACTTGTGGGCCAAATGCCCGATGTGGAGCTACCGGCCTCACCATTCGCACAATAATCGCTAGAGCACACCGCTCGGCCACATTTGTCACTGATGCAATGTTGATGCACCCCTCATTAAGAGGCGCATCACTGCAATTCCGCCTCCGAAATCTATCTAGGTTCACTCTCCTAGCAAGGAGTGGGTACCTCAGAGCCTCACCCTGAGGCAGTAACTCGGTCGCAAAGTATATATCCATCTCAGGACGGATCACCAAGTTCATCCCACACAACATGAAAATGTTGCACTACTTACGCCAATGTTGTATAATGTAACGTAACAAACGGTCCTGCAACCGCAGGAACTCATTCTCAAAAAATTTCAGAAGGCTGTATGCGGCCAACTGATAATGCGCCCCAGCATCAGCAGCTAGAGCAGTCTGAATCTTGGGCCAATCCCGCTCTCTCCACACCAACCTGCCAGCAACACAAGTACCCATCAGTACAGAGAAAAACATCAAAAATAGACAAAAAATAAAAATTTTATGTCATCATGGCCTTTGCGTGCCTGTATTCTTCACAAGCACACCTTTTCACTAAAAAATAAGGGAACATCGCGCCCTCATGTGCCTGTCCCTTAGAATTGCATGTAAAGGAAGCACTCTTTTGCCTAGATCGCCAACGCAATCTAGGGAAAAATTCACTCAAAGGTCGTACAATCCCAATTTTTACGGCCCCAAGCACCATCAAACTGAAGAAATTACAATGAAGGACTTCATGAAATTTACCTCAGCATAATTTTGCTAGTCCCTGGTACAAGGCTGACCGCAACAGCAAGAAAAGCTTTGCAAGCACCTCTGATCTCCCAAAACTTAGCAAGTACAAATGAATAGGATTAGGTCCATAATCCCATATTTATCGCCCTTTCCCAGAACTTTGGAGGTCCATAACAGGAGATCAAAAGGTCCATTCCGCAAACCATAAGTTGCACCATCATCAATATGCCATGAGGAGTGAAAGTGATGCCACACATTCGCTTTCCAGGAAAAATAAATTTTCAACGCTGGTAGGTATGCACCCTCCCATCTTCCTTTTTTGAAACTCATGCCTTTCAATAATGTTTGATGAAAATAAGATGCTTTCACTTGAGGTAGTTGATTTTTATAGGAAGAGCCCGCAAACCTTTTACAAAACCATCTACTGAAGGCCCTGGAGCAGGTATCATTCTACCCTCAACATGATAGAGTCCCAGAAAAATTTGCATATCCTGACCTCATTTCTCCATAAAAAATAAACAATAGGGTCCTCATACCCGACTGGATTTATCATCACCTCACCCTGCACATGATAAACATCCGTGTTGGTCAGTAGAGCCTCCCATCCATGGCGCTCGTCACCCAAAGTAGACTATATATCACAACACAAGTGATGCCATGGCCATACCATTTCAGTCCAGGAAGCACCTTGTGCCCATCCATTCATCATGCATAAGGTCAAGTTTACCATTCAAACTTAAACCCCCTTCTCGAACGACCAGGTTGTACAAGCAGATTGAAAGCGCACCTCCGCGCATCGCCTTTGGCCCACCATACCTCCACCAACATAATCCCATCTGTGACACTTCTTCATCCGCTTCATCAACCCTGCACATGAGACCAACCAATGGGACCCCCAACCCTAGCAAAACATCGTCCTCACACCTTCAGTGAGTGAACCCTTTCATGTTTTGGGGTACCTGTCTCTGTGTTTTGTACAAACCAAACCTCATTATTTTATTCTTTTCGTAAGTGTACAAAGACCGCAAATGATGCACTTTGTCGCTTTGCCCTCATATTTCATCTTTTCCCCTATGGAAATAGTCCCTCATTCCCCTTGGTCAGAATATTTCACCCCCACGCATGCACCATCATGACATTCATAGCCAGTTCACACCTGCCCTGGAAGTCCTACTGACTGCAGGGATTTTTCCTTTAGAAATAACTATGACTGCTACCAAGCTACTAAAAGTATACTCCGACCTTGGGCCACTGAATCCCCGTCATCCGTTTTCAGTCACCTCTCACCAACATGCCTATGTTAAACCCATCACATCTAGGCCCCCGACCCCTTAGGTCGATGACCCATGGTTCGGTTAAGGCTTCCTTTTTGTCGACCTCGACACCTCTTTTCCAAAAAGGAAGTGGTACCTTGGATCACCCCTCCCCATGCAAAGGGGTATCCTCAAGTGGCACTATGGGAGACATCATTGTCCACAGATGTCACTAATCATCTTGACATTCGACTATGACAAAAGATTTCATGTCAAGATGGTATCATACCTTACAACCATTGCACTTTGATCTGATCCATCGAAGACCCATGCCTCCATAAGCGTCTCTGTCAACAATGTTTACACGGGAAGGTCCCAACCAGTACATATGCATACATTGCACAGTTATATGCCATACCAAGCTTACGCATATGGGTACCACGTTCCACCTATCCTCAAAGAAACAACGCCCCTGAGGGCGTCAATAGTCGTCGTAAACAACCACCAGCATCACTACCACAACAGTGACACAGACATCACATGTAACTGCCAATTTTTTTTAACGAGCCATAGCATCATGAGCATGGGACATGCCCGCCTCATTGAAATTTTGTATATATGTTGTATGTTTTTTTTTCTTGCAAGGGTCCCTTAGGCCATGGTCATCTCGGAAATGGTGCAAGGTATTGTCAATTCCAAGATTCACGCAGGCCTCTCTCTCTCTGCGCACAATACATAAAAGAAATTATAATGTATTTTGGCTATATAGTCCTTCCTAGACCTCACACATTAGGGGGAAACTATTAACACTGGAAAATTGTACAAAAGAAGATGACATTAATTAATGTCAAGCCTAAGGATTTACAGGGCAGGGACACATTATGGAAACAAGAATTATTTAAAATCTCTAAGTTTTTGAGAAAATCAGATTTGAACTAGTCTTAAATGCTAAATTGTGTGCTTAATCCTTCAAGAAGAGTGCCTTCTACGCGCCCTTTTTCCCGATAAGCGTGCATTCCTAGAAATGGAAAAATGTCACTTTCCGGGAGCACACAAAGCAAAGGACAATTACTCCTTATATGAAGTTGCCTAAGGACAGCCACCAGCGCTACCTTAGACACTATGTGAGCACACAAAGGAATATTTGGAGCAAACAATGGAGTCATACCTCTCCCCTGGGTCACCATCCATCATGTGCCAAGGGAGGGAAGGAGGATTTTAAATCCCCTATATAAAGCCACCAAGAGATGAAGAAATGGTGATCACATTATTATGCTAGCTAGAATTGCCCAAGCAATACCAACAGTGTGTGACCCAGAGCTGGAAATAGAGGGGACTCAATTGTTAGCCACCCAAAAATCCTAGTCCATCATAGTGGAGAGAGAGGGAGACCACATCAGAGGCAGAGCTTGGTGTGGAGCGATAAAAAGGTGTCTTTGTAACTCCTAATTACCTCACATTAATTGTCAACCCAGGGACGACTTTTTGTTTCAAGAGTGTACTCAGTCTGAGGCGGCTATTTACTCAAGAGTAATGTTTGTGAAGATGTAGTATAAAAATACAAATGCAGAAATAATAAATGCTTGAAAAGAAATCTGCTTGAAAAGAAATCTAATTACAAATGACAGAAATGTAAAGACTACACTACAGCAACCTTGCTAGACATCGATTAGGGATGCAGTAGTAATAACTCTTTCCCCTAGAAATCAATGTGAGATGACCAAATCTGGGGACCTGGAATGATTAGCTCTGCCATCTACAATTTAGAGATCTCAAAGCAAGTGAAAACAACTCAAAGGAAATGAAATCTAAAACGCAAACTGGAAAGGAACAACAATCTAAAAGCAATGAACAGGAATTGAATAGCAGCGTAAAATAAACAGTGAATTCAATTCATAACCAAGCAAACTAGATTTCTACTCTTTAATCCCGTCGACAACCACGCAACAATCAACTATCGTAATTCATAAACAAAAGGAATAACAACTGGAATTAGATACAGAAAAACAACATTTTATAACAATTGAATCATGAATCATGCTTCTTGTAAAGAATGTAATAACAATGACTCTGTATTTGATCCAATTAGCAATAACTCAATAAATAAACGAACTTCACACAACAGAAATAAACCAATAGAAATACAAACAGCAGATCGCTCCACCAGGGCCGGGCCCTCAACCACCGGTGAAGCGTTGATGTGCTTTACTCCAGCGCTTGAGAAATGGAACAAAAATGAACTCCTTTATTAATCAGGCATCAATAATGTTTACAAACAACTCACACTCTCTTAACAAGAGCCGATGCACAATTCTGCAAATTACAATAAGAAAAGTCTCTCCCTCTCCCTACACAATACATGCTTCTCCTTTTATAATCAGAAGGTGGAGAAATTAAATAGCAAATAGGATCTCTAATAATAATATTGAATTTCTTCCAACCAATTGATCAACAAGAAAATAGATTTACATCCATCTTTCAACAACAGCAAGTCGAATTTGGCTTTGTAGCTGAGATTTGGAGGACGGCCGCAACCACAGATCTGAGAAAATCGTGCTCAAAGAACCCTGCGTTTCTCTCAGTACAAGCCGAATTTGGGCAAACCATTCTTAAATAAGTTAATTGGGTCCGTTCTGAACAAAACCCATGTTCCCGATTTTCCAGATTCGTCTTCATTTGCTCAGAATCTCAACCGCAAAACTGTCACTCCTTATTCCAGCGCATTTCTGAGTTGGCACTTTTAATGATCAAATCTTCAATCTGAAAATTATCTTGGAGGCTAAAAATGGTGAATAATGTTATAACCAACTTATTAAAACCATCATTGATAAAATAATTCATAATCATCAATTTATTAGAAATAAAGAAAGATAAATAATATTCATCCATAAGAGCATAAATCATTTATAAAATGGATTTAAATAATAAATTATAATAAATGACGTGATGAAGAATGGTAGAAATGAGTGGAATAAGCGTTCACAAGTGATAATAATAATGACATATTAACGGCCCAACATACCCCCACACTCAATATGTTGCATGTTCTCATGCAACGAAAACCTGAATATATTGCATGTCCTCATGCAACCCAAAGACAAAAACCCATGTGTTAACCAAGCAATAAAAAATATGTTCATCTTAGCTCATGAAATGGATAGACCAAATGAATTCTTCCTTAATTAATGAATATTCACTTTTAATAATCTTGATGAAGGCATAACAATTTTTATATTGACATTCAACTATATGTATATATGAAGTTGCAACAAAATATGATATAAGTAACAGCAAACTTCATTAACCATTTTCTCAAAAACTACAAACCAGCTTTTGTTGAAATTTGGCAAGTAAATTTATAATATATGAATGCCTTTATGATTCAAAAATCAGATCGTTTTGATGCACGGATCATGAGATATAAACAAAATGGCTGTAGGTGAGAATGCATGATTTCCGCAATTTTATGAACCAATTTATCTTGAAATTATCTGGGTTTGTATTAATGATACGTCTGTGTTTTCCAGAAATCACAAGAATTGAGTTCATGGTTTTTTAAAAATATTATGGAAATCAATTTCTGCATTGTGTAAAAATGAAATTGTATGCCTTAAATGAGAAAGAAAATTGAAAACATCCATCATGCGTAGCAATTCCTCCCCATCTCTGAATAATTAGCATGCCCTCATGCGATGCTAGAAAAAAATTGAGGTGGTTGCTACCAGCTGTTGAATTCTATGCTTGGTGTAAAACAACATGGAATAAGGGAGGTGGTGAGAGTGAATAAGAATAGCAATGGATGATAAAGAAGATGAATAACATGGTCATAAGAAAGAAATGAATGAAAGGAACACTCCCCCATACTCGAAAATGATATGCTGCTGAAAAAGGGAAAGTGGTAAAGATGTGGAATGAAGAATGATAAATAATGCTCAAAATGGATTTTCATGAAATTCTCCTAAATTCGTAATAAATCAGAAAATTATGCTATTTTACCTCAAGTTTTACCTCCAAAAATGTGGAATGACATATATGTACTGGCAGATGTTGAAGCTGATGTAGGCAGAGTTGGTGCTGAAAGTGATGCAAAAGGTGGAATCCAGGTAAGCACATCATGTCTGAAGAATTGTTCACGTGCGCGAGTTGCTCGAGCCTCTTCTGTTAGTTGCAATAGTGTGGTCATGCTGTGAATAGAATTCTACCCATACTTGTTGTTCTCCTGTAAACAAAGCACTATTTTGCATACAATGTTCTTGAATCCATAGTGTTAGTTTTGAATAGAAATAGATAAGATGCATGCAAAACTTTCAGTCAGAAAAACTTTTGTCAAATCAACAAGTTATGGCAGAGTGTAGTAATCATATCGCATGCTATCCCATAATGCATACATTCCCCCTCCAATTGAAAAAGGAATTCCATGACCATAAAGCGTATGAGAGGTGTTGTGCTGAGAGCAAGGCAAGGGAATGAACAATATTGCAGTAAATAAAGCAAAGTACACATATCAATGATAGGATAGCGGGAGTTATGGTTATAATGAGAGCAGAGTGTGTAAAGATAGTTATGAATAAGAGATAGGACGCTTTGGATTGATGATAGTTTATGCAAAACGAAAAAGGACAACAATATGCTAAAAAGATGCTTAACTGACAGCATTCTAGCTGAAAATGATGTGATTGATCTGAACACAATTTCTCATGCATAAAGGTTCAAAACAGGGAAAAAAAAAATTAAGGAAATAACTTCTCTGATAAAAAGAAAAAAATAAGAAAAGGGTATTATAGTAATAATTGACGATAAGATATAACTTCAATACCATAAGCAGAGCCTCTGCTGCCAGCAGACGTCCATAGCCTCGGCAGGGTTGCTTTTTAACCCATATGAGCCAGGATCCTCAATTTATAAATGGAGAGTTACAGTGTTGTTCTACAGAAGAGATCAGTGTGCTGGCGTGGTAACCAGATAACCACACTGCCATTCACTGGGATGTAGCAAAAGTGATCAAGCCGGCTCGTGATGAGACCTCCTGTTCCAAGGATAATTTGACTATCCAATGGATCATAACCCTGGTGTGGTGGCCATAATGGGAATGTCACTTTCTTACAACCTTATGAACATGGTAGGCTGGCTCGTAATGAGACCCCCTATCCTCCATCTGCGAACAAAATTTTGTTATTATTACACATTTTTATGATAAAAAGAGGGAGGCTCAGTACTCCTTAAGAGCAAGGATGGTGGAAGAAGTTGAACATGTCAATAGAAAACAATATACCCATAATCTCATTTATTACAGACAGAGAAGATTATAACCAGGAAGGGTGGAACCAGCATGGTATTAAGATGATCAATCAATATCATGTTCAACAGAAAACAATGCAGTAAAGTAGTATATAAATAATTGTGTCCCTTTTGAAAAAATCTATCATCAAGGAGCTGTCCTGTTAAAGATCATAACATGAATGATATTAACTTGCTTCAATAGAATCCATAATTCTTGTCCTCATAAAAATAGTGTACTTCATGCCATAAAAGGGGATCAATAAAATGTGGTTGAGATGAACTAGGAATAATCCCACAAAAGGAAGGAAGGGTTGCTCCCAAAGTGTTGCTTTTTTGAAGGAACATCAAAAACACTCAAAAAAAAGTGTTGTTCCTTGTAGGGAACAACAAAGGAAATGCACACCAAAAAGAAAAAATACACACAAAAAAAGTGTGAAAATGCAAATGTCGTTCCTTTGGAAAAAGGAACAGCAAAAACTAAAAGTGTCGTTCCTTTAGAAAATGAATAGCAAAAACGCAAGTGCCTTTCCTTTGGAAAAGGAACAGCAAAATGGACAGTCATACAATGCAAACATGAAAAAAAACAAATTAGTTGTTCACGGTATTGATGCTGAGGATGAGTTACACTTTGAATGAAGCAACACCTGAAACACAAAATATAAGAGAAATTAGAAAAAAAACAACAAAAACAGTATGTAAATAAATAAATTAAGTTACAACAGCTATGATGTTATGTCAAAAAAATGATTTATTCGAAAAATGTTTTGGCAGCAGAGACATGACATGAATCTTCAAATGGAAATCAATTCTTCATTTCTTCTATTACGAATCCGTTGGGTAATGAAATTCCTTTGTTTCATAAAATTTCTTTCAAAAATCACTCGTCCATAAATTGACCTTCTTTATTTTCCCAAGACCTGCAAAAAACGAGTGTCTACCTGCAAGAAAACATTAAATCATGGAGAAAGAGAGGTGCGCGGGCTCCCCTAATCCAAGAATTATGCAAAAAACTAACAAGTAGTTACTCTGTAGAACAAATCCATGGAGAAAATAACAAAGTAAAATTTATTTGTTACCTGCGGGAGAGCAGTGGCCAATCATGCTAACCTGCAGTGTTTTAGTCACAACTTCTTTGTTTTTCGTCCAAATTGAGTGATTCCAAAGCCAAATGAGAGCTAATTCAAAGGTTAATCTCCAATAGCAACAGGGTTTAAAAATTCAATGATATGATATGTCAATTTTACTTAGAACAACCTGCATAACAGAGTCATTTTCGCTTACCCCACTTAGAACAACAGTGAATGTTTTAAGCATAGATTCTTCGTTTGATGTCGGATTCGAATGATTCAAATTGGAAATGAAAGTAGATTAATTTATTTATCTCCAATAGAAACAGTTTTTGAAGAAAAGAAGAATTGATAGGTGAAATACTGTAAGGAACATCCGGAAAAACAGAGTTTTAAGGATGCTGATTTACGATAGACAGTCAATATTTTGATCATAACTTCCCCATACGATATCAAAAATGAGTGATTCCAATTGCATTGGAAACTAGATTCATAGGGGAATCTACCATAGAAACAGGTTTTAAAAATATGGTCATTTAGGCCTCCAAAAACTGACTGTCCCAACTTTGTTCCTGAGCTTCCCGCTAGACATCCGGTCAATGTTTTGGTTCTAACTTTTTCGTTTCAAATCGAAATTGACTGATTAAAATTGGGTTAGAAAGTAGACATCAAGGGCTATCTAGGGTAGAAACAGGTTTTAAAAATATTCATTTTTGGTCCCTCAAAACATGACTGTCCCGACTGTTTTTCCAGAAAGTTCATCAAGCCCGCAAGCCAAAAAAATGATATTCAAGCATTTTTTCAAATTGGTGATAAAAAATGAATATGAGTGTTTGTAGAGCTATTATTTCCATTATAAGTCATATACATACACAAATGAATTAAAAAATTATCACCAATATTGATTTGCATAGCATGTTGCAACAAAAAAACAACTAGTTTTACATAAAAAACAAAATGCATTTATTTATTCCCTTATTTATTTTATGTTTTATACTAAACTATTTTGATTTGAAAAATGAATATGACTACGTATATGAGTACTTCCGGTGGAGCCATTTTCGAAATAAGGCTTCATGTATACACATACCCAAATTTGAAAAATGCATATTAATGAAAATTAGGGTATGAGAAGCCAACTTCCCTTGAAAAAATGGTATCAAAAATTGTTGAAGCATAGAGTGATGATGCAAACACGTGATGGAGTGAAACCAATCTTCAATATATCCGTTACTTTCTTGATTTCCCATCATACCATGAAGTTCTTGAGCTTTTAAAATGGTTTGTGGGTGCAACCTAGAAGAAACCTCATTTGCTTCCATAGCTTCTACAATTTTTGAATTTGAAACATTCTGAATCTCATTGTAAGTTTTCTCTAATGGCGCATGTGAGATAGAATGGGTGGGAAGGGTGGGTAAATTTGGCAGTTCAACATTGTAAGCATGTTGTATTGGTTTATTGTGGTGAGGGTGTGGAATTAGTTGAGCAGGAAATTGTGTATGGAATGGAGCATTGTGATGATGTGGTTGGTTGGGTTGAGTGGATAAATTTGATATGCAAGCAGGATGTTGTGAAAGAGCTGGTGGAGAATATGGAGAATGTGCTTGTGATACAAGATGAGGGAGAGTAGTCATGCAATCATAAGGTGAACCATGCCAAACTTGTAGATAAGATTGGTGGTTATATTGAAATTGACATGGCTGCCCTAGAACATGAGTATTCCATAATGGATTATGCAAGTAAGAGAATGGAGAAGAAGTGTTTTGAACCATACTTGTTGACCTTGTTGTAGCTTCCTTATCTCTTTGATATGCTACTTCCATCCTAGATAAGGAAGAGTGAGTATCTATGGGCTGCTCCTTTCGGTCATGAGGGAAAAACACTTCATCAAATTCTTCATTTTTATGAACCTGCAAAACGTCCAATTTTGAGCTTAGAGAGCTAATAAAATCAACTTTAAAATTTTAAAATAAATCATTGATTTCAGCTCTTATGTCTCCTATTCTTGTAGCAGATTTGGAAAAGAAAGAACAAACATCTCTAGAATTCTTACCAGCCTTGGAGATTCCCCTTGAATACCTTATGCACAACTCACAAACATCATCATATGATAACTGAAAAACATCACTTTTCCCTATCAGATTTAAGAGTTCTAAAAATTCATCTTTGATTCCTTTAAGAAGGAGTGTTTTTAAGATCTCTTTTTCCAAATGCTTATGCTTTGATTTTTGAAGGTTATAATGAAATCGATTTACATAGTCCTCCAAACTTTCATCTTCCCCTTGTATCATACCGAAAATATCTTCATTGGATTTGCAATAGTCTTGGTACTTCTTCAAGAATATGTTCTTCATGTCCTCCCATGATTGGATACAATTCCCACCTAGGCTCATGAACCATCGGAGAGCTGCTCCTTTTAGAGTAAGAGGAAACACTTTCAATCTTTGATCATTAGTACAATAATCAGATCCTCTACAAAGTATTTCGAACTCAAATAAGAATGTATCTGGATCTTCATTTGCTAAACCATGAAAATTTGGTAAAGATGGGGGAATTATGTGCATTTGTGTCACTCCTCTTAGATCTTTGATAGGAAATTCAAAAGTAGAAACGTGAGCCATTTCTTACCATAATATAAGATGTTCTTCATGTGTTTCTTCGAGGCTCCTTCTTCAAATGTTCCTGTCAATCGGTTAGTGAAATGGGTGGTGCTTACATCACCACTTGAATGAAATCATGTGATTCATTTTTCAAAATTTCTATTTTTTTCCTAGTCATTCACACAAAAAATTCAAACATCTATTTCTACCCAACAAAGCAACAACAAATCTGTTAGGAAAGCGGACAGTGGAGCAGGGCTTTTACATGCTCCGCACGTAGGTTCTTACCTTCCGTTTTTAAGATCCAACTCTTCCCTAGCAGGCACTCATCAGATTCACACTACTCTTTAGAAATGGCTACACTCTCCCCGGCAACGGCGCCAAACAACATTTTATAACAATTGAATCATGAATCATGCTTCTTGTAAAGAATGGAATAACAATGACTCTGTATTTGATCCAATTAGAAATAACTCAATAAATAAACGAACTTCACACAACAGAAATAAACCAATAGAAATACAAACAGCAGATCGCTCCACCAGGGCCGGGCCCTCAACCACCGGTGAAGCGTTGCTGTGCTTTACTCCAGCGCTTGAGAAATGGAACAACAGTGAACTCCTTTATTAATCAGGCATTAATAATGTTTACAAACAGCTCACACTCTCTTAACAAGAGCCTATGCACAATTTCTGCAAATTACAATAAGAAAAGTCTCTCCCTCTCCTCATACACAATACATGCTTCTCCTTTTATAATCAGAAGGTGGAGAAATTAAATAGCAAATAGGATCTCTAATAATAATATTGAATTTCTTCCAACCAATTGATCAACAATAAAATAGATTTACATCCCTCTTTCAACAACAGCAAGTCGAATTTGGCTTTGTAGCTTAGATTTGGAGGACGGCCGCAACCACAGATCTGAGAAAATCGTGCTCAAAGAACCCTGCGTTTCTCTCAGTACAAGCCGAATTTGGGCAAACCGTTCTTCACTAAAGTTAATTGGGTCCGTTCTGAACAAAACCCATGTTCCGGATTTTCCAGATTCGTCTTCATTTGCTCATAATATCAACCGCAAAACTGTCACTCCTTATTCCAGCGCATTTCTGAATTGGCACTTTTAATGATCAAATCTTCAATCTGGAAATTATCTTGGAGGCTAAAAATGGTGAATAATGTTATAACCAACTTATTAAAACCATCATTGATAAAATAATTCATAATTATCAATTTATTAGAAATAAAGGAAGATAAATAATATTCATCCATAAGAGCATAAATCATTTATAAAATGGATTTAAATAATAAATTATAATAAATGACGTGATGAAGAATGGTAGAAATGAGTGGAATAAGCGTTCACAAGTGATAATAATAATGGCATATTAATGGCCCAACACTTGGAAACCAACATCCTTGCATCGAGACCTAGAACCATTGTCTAGGGGCCCTTTGGCAAGTGTGTAAAATTTCTTCTGCATATCAAACATTTAATAAGAAGAGGCCTTGCGCCATCGTTTGCATTATTATCATTTTGACTCTTTTCAATAGCTTCTGTATATTTTTGTTTTAGTTTTTAGTTTACTTTGAGCATACATTCACATATTGTTTCCTCTAGATTATATGCTTTTGAGCTCCACCACTTTCTGCCTGTTACCAATAGTTTATAGGGGTAGATCACACCCCTTAAACTGGTGCAATTTCATACACCCGTGTGTCAAATCCACCACTACAACTACGTTGCCCCCTTAGCCAACCAAATTCCAATAGAATTTTTCATTGCCATCATTCACAACCATTTGTTTGCCCCCTTAGTGAATTTGCCTTATTCTTCCTCCTTTGAAAAGTAAGTTTGTTCAATGTCTCTTTAAGTGTTTTTCTTTATCATTGACAAAGAAAATTCAAACTATTTTATTTTTGCATTAGATCCATTTGTTTTCATAAAGGAAATTGTTGTTAAATTCTTCATTTCCTATAGGAAAAATTGTAGTTCCATTCTTCATTTTTCCTACAAGAGAAATTGTTGGTAAATTCGTCATTTCTCGAAGAGGAAAACATTTTTTTTTGTTGATTTGATGCATATAGTTTCCTTTCATGCATTCACATTAAGGGGAATAAAAAGAAAAGCATGCATGTGCATATAGTGAATTGTGTGTTTTGCATAGGAACAAGTTATGAAAGATGCATATTTATTTGTGCTCTTTGTTGTTTGCTCTCAAAACCGATTGCTCTTTCCCTTAAGTAGCTAGGATTTTCATTGAAAATCTAAAATTGAAAAGTTTTCCTATCATTTTAGTTTGAATTTTAGGAATTTCCATCACATCACGCGGTGAACCTTGAAAGGAAAATTGATAAACAAGATCAACTTAAAATTTACATCAATTTACCTAAAAAATCATTGGAACCATAACGATAACATTTAGAAGGTATAGGCTAGAGACATGTTCCAGTGTCGTTAAACATAGCAGTTGTCGTTAATTGTCTGCAATACATTCCGAGTGTGATACCTCACTCCACGTACGTAAGTATATTAGAGCTCTTCCACGTACCTTCGGGTATATCGGGCAGTGTTCTAGTACGAAAATTATAAGGGGGTGGTCTCACTGTGGGGTTTCGCATTAGACAGCACTAATATGGAATTGGGCCTCCACATACCTTTGGGTATATTTGGGAGGAAAACTTGAGGTTTCTATCCATCCATAGTGAACTGAGTCAACATCCTTGTAAATTGTGATACACCGAACACAAAATTTAGGGAGTTTTCCTGCCCGTACTTCTTGGTTCACCAGGAGGTATTCTACAATTCACAATTTATTGGTAAATTTTTTTCCTAGAATTACCCTTTATTTTTTTTATTTGTTTTTGGTCATAAAATAAATTAGTCATCGTGGAAGAAGAACATCCCTTTCCCTTTAGTTCGCGTAGAATAGCACTGAAACCACCTTTACCACTGGAAGCCATTTCTGGTCGGCGAAGGAAACATCGTTCTACCGAAACTAGTACTGTCAATACCTCTGGTGCAGCATCATCCTTACATATACCAGAGTCAGACCAAGTTGTTTCTACAAATCCTGGTTCATTTACTATTATCAAGACGGAGTCCTCACAGCTACCCATGGTCACGATCCATCCAATCAGTGAGACCATACCTCCCAAACCCGACGTTGTTCAACTGGAAGTTGATCTGCATCTTGTCACTTTTTTTCTAGAACATATGAATCCTGAAGTCGAATGACTGAAAATTGTTCCTGTATCGGTCACCCCACAATTTATTGTAGCAATTGAGTCTCCCATATCGCACAATCAACCTCCTGAAATATACTTTGGGCCTGGCGAAAAAATCCTTCCACCTGGTTTAATTTCAATTGAAGAAATACCACAAGACGAAACACCTTTAACTCCAACTCAATTTGGGCAAGATATTTCCGTGTATGAGTATTTTCCTCAATCACCTTAATTTATTTTTTTTTAATCCTGTTTCACTTTGAGTTCCCATAGATCCAATAGGTTATACACTGGGTCATTTAACCATGCCTGAGATAACATCCCAGACTAAACCATCTATTTAGCTATGACAACATCTATTGTTTCTTCATCTTTGATGTTTTTTCCATTGAATTCACCCATGTCATCATCTGAAATCTTATCTGGTTCCCCCCTTATGAGTATTGAACGACTTGATCCTTTATTCACATATTCAGTGCAATATCAAGCTGGTCCCATCAGTTATTCTTCTTGGTGGCCGGTGATTTCACAGAAATTACCCTCTGAAATTATGAAATTCAATGGAAACCCTGGAGAAGACCCGTCAATGCATGTTATAACTTATCATTTGTGGTGCTCATCAAACTCCTTAAATGATGAGTTCGTTAGACTATGTCTTTTCCAACACAAACTCGCTAGTCCAACTGCACAATGAGGATGGTTCTTTTTCTTGTGTCAACCTCGTTAAAAAATGAAACAAGTGCCTATGAGGATAGTTCTTTTACCGTTTCAAACTCATTAAAAAATGAATCAAGTGATGAGGATAGTTCTTTTCCTATGTCAACCTCGATAAATGAAACAAGTTCCCATGAGGATGGTTCTTTTACTGTGCCAACCTCGTTAAAAAATGAATCAGGTGACGAGGATAATTATTTTACTGTGTCAAACTCGTTAAAAAATAAAACAATTCATGAGCATAGTTCCTTTTATTGTGTCAATCTTGTTAAAAAATGAAACAAGGTTCCATGACAAAGTTCTTCTCATGTGTCAAGCTCATTAAAAAATGAAACAAATGCTCTCGTAAATGAACCTTCATTCCATCCAGCTATTAGTAACCAGTAGTATACTTAGGTAAATAAAATGAAGCTTGGGGGGCATATTCTCTTGTAGGGGGCATTCGACATGTGCTCTTGCAAGTGGAATTCAAAACATTCTTACCAATTGCACCCAATCAACAACTGAAGTTCGGGGGCAAACACAGGTTCAGAGCTCAAAAATGCAAATGGTAACTTTCAAATGGTAAAAATGAATAGTAAAACTCTTTTAGTTAGTCATTTGATTATTTAAAAATTATATTTATTGTTGTGACTATGGTTTTAATCATCTTTTATCATGAAACAGATATTTTTAATCCATTTGATGTTGTTCTGAACAGGTTTGCAGCTAATATAGCAGATTAGTCGTGCACATTTATTTATAGAATGATTTGACCACAAAGCATACTTTTATCCTTATTTTTTGAGATTTGATAAAAATGAAAAAGGACTTGAAGCGCACTTTTATCTTTTTTTTGAGCTTCGATAATGATGAAAAAGGAACCCATGGAGTCTTCTTTTAGCTCTTTTTAGACTCTAATAATGTGAAAATATGTGGAATGGTGGGGTCATTTTTTATTTAATAAAACATCGAGAATAATATGAAGGGATATGTTTTAGGGAAATGAAATTAAATGGGAAGAATGGTATGGTTTAAAACTTAGGATATGGGTTAATAATGCATGGAATGATATTTAAACCATATAAATCTCTCCTTTTATGGGTGCATTTAGACTAGCAGCCAATCAAATTTTTAAAACAAAATTGAAGCTTTCCCTTTTCTTTTTTTCTTCCCTAACATTTTATTTTGATTTTCCTTCTTTATTTAGGGTAGCCAACACCTATCATTTTATTGATATGGATGCCTATAAAACATAATAATTTTCCTAACATTTTTTTTTAACTTTTTTCATTCTTTTGCATCCATATCCTACCTTAACATTTTAAAAATTATTTGACTACTTATGCTAACTTATCAAAACTAGATAATGTTACAATAGAAAGTAAAATAAAGCTAAGACTAGAAGTCTAATCAGAAGCAAAGTCTTCATGGCTTATTCTCGATTTTCTACGTAAGAGAAAATCGAGAATCTTAGTTCGTTGATCTCATCCCTTATCTTGACTGATCTTTGACTGTGATTATAGGCATCATATTTCTCGAATATGAATAGGTAAGTAGGATACGATCCATATATGGACCATTTCAAAGCTACCCATATGATTCGCTTCTTCATTTACTTCTAGAAACCTGTCAAACAACAATGGTGGCTGCAGAAACAAAGGATAGCTACAAAATTGCATGAATTCTGTAGCTAATTACAAAAATTCATCGAAATAATAAGAAACATTACAATATAAAATAGAGATCATAAAAATGCCTTCTCAGATGGAAAATGTGTCAATTATCATTGATTGAGTTTATGGATTTTTCAAAAGGGAAGAAAAGATGGTGGAAAAATATGTCAAAATAGTAACAGTCTTGAGGTTCAACATACCCCCACTAAGAGACCATTACATGTCCTCATGAAATTTACAAAATTGTGAGCCTTCACATTTTACTGCATTTTTTATGATACCTATGCCAATACATCCAACTTTCTCTTCTTTCCTTTCTTTGAGGTGATTGCCATTCTTGGTTTCTTCATGAGGAGCTTGTACTTCAAATTGATGATTTTTTTTGTTCAGGTAGCCATTCCTTTTCTTTAGTTTCTTTTTCTTTTTATACCATAATCCCAAATGTAAAATAGTATTTTCACTGATGACCTTTTCTAAGTGTTTTTTTTCCTCTAGAGATTCATTTTCTTTCTTGATGTTCCTATTCAGTATCTCTAGTTCATAGATTTCTTGCTTCAAGGAGTTTACTAGAGGTTCTTGTGGACTGGTAGGCTACTCTTCAATACTTGAATTCTTCTCTACATGTTTATTTTCTAAGGACTCAATGTAGTCATAAATTTCTTACTGTACCGGGTCGATTTCTGGTGTCCTTCTACTTGGACTATGTATAGGAGAGGCAGTAGTAGGCGATGGTACTTGGGGATATTCATCTAAATCAAAAAAATATCCTTCCTGTGGAGATGTCTTCTTCAAAGGTTTACAAAGTGTGGAACTTCCCCTTGGCTATGGAGGACTTAATATTTATAAGTTTATAACTTTTCCCTTTTCCTTTACATTACCTCCCTTTTTGTGACCACTTTGTTTCTTATTCTTTAGTAATTCCGCAATGGTGATTTTTTCTTCTTCTTTATGTGTTTGAGGTAAGGATTTATCTTCAATGTAGGCATAAACCTTTCTTATTCTGCTTATTTTGTTCTTATCATCCCTAGGTTGTTCTTGTGCTTCTTCTTTAAAATGATTCCTGATCAAGAAACTTTCCCACGAGTCTCGTATAATCTTTAAATGAAATTCAATGAGTACCTTTATCATTCCATTATGATACAATATATTGTTTATGGATTGAATTCTTTTCTACACCGTTCCTGACATTTTCCTTAATGTGTTCAATATGAAGTATGGGAGGTTTATTTCTCCATCCTCTAGGAAATCCATTAACAGTTTGGAATGGTAGACAAACATACAACCAAATATACCCTCGCAAGTAACAAATTTTTGAATAATTAATAGCATGTTCCTCCATTTTTTTTAAGTTCTGTATTGGCAATTCCTTTCTTAAAAGTACTAGTGTCCATACCTAGATTTTTTCAGAAAAATCTTCCATTCTTCTCCATGAATTTCCATGTTCTTGAACCATATTTCACCAGTTATTGGAAGTTTTGTGGCTTCTGCTATGAAGGACTTTGTCACTGAAAACTTTATGTCCCCAATTTCTACCTCTGCCCCATTGAATTCCGTTGCGAAGGATTTGGTGACCTCTTTGTGGAATCCATCAAACGTTTTTTATGAAATGAAGCTATTGTACCTTCTATAGCATTTCCTTCATCTTTGGATAACCTTCCATGAATTTTCCTCCCACTGGCTCGATTCTTACTATTAAACCCATGTCTCTATTTTAAGGAATTTTCACCTTCAATAATGCTCCTCTTTGAACAGGTGAATTGAGGGTTTGGCTCTGAGTTAAGAATGTCAAGAGGAGATTGTAGAGACGTATAGGTAAATAGGTAATTGGGAGAGGTTTTAGGAATGTGAGTGAGAGGGTTACAACATGAGATATGTCCGTTAATCATTAATGAAGTAAATTGGTGTTGATAAGTAAGAGGATATGATACGGATGAAATGGAAAGTTATGGATTTGTGGTGTGAACTAAGCACAATAAGTTTTAATGATGACAATTTGAGGTGGCAACATATGATCATCTAATTTATATACATTAATGTTTTTGAACCTTATTATTTAAAAAAAAATTGTAACATACCTTGGAATTAACCGTTGTTGTTCTTCTTTTTGTCTTGATTCCTCAAGTGACTTTTCAACATGATCTTCAATTGGAATCTTCAGTTGCTTCTGTTCAGTATGTCCTACTTCAATAGGCTGCAAAAGTGTATCAGAGTTGCAGAATGTGATGACAGCTGCAGATTATTCTGAGAGATAAATGTAGAAATTATGTAGTTAATATTTTATTGCTTCTGAAAAAGAAAAGGAAAAAAGAATTTTGGATTTTCAGAATGGGAGAAAATATAAGATGTTGGAAATGAGCTCCGATTTTCACATATTATTTTTTGTCTAAGGATGCCAATCATTGATTGGTTTTCATACTTATATAATTATTATTATTATTTTATTTATTTTTTGAATTATATATATATATATATATATCATTTATTTATTTATTTAATATGAAAAAGTAAAAAGAAGACTAAGTTGGGGAAGAAGAAGGATTCTTCTTCACTAAATTCATATCAACATTGTCTTAAATTTTTTTGATAAATTCATCCTTTGTAATTGGTTTATGATATACCTTTAGTCGATGCCCATTCACAAGAAGAGGTACCTTTTATTCATCAATAGTCCTTACCCTGTCTGCTCCATTTTCAAAGACTTTTTCAATCTCATAAGGTCCAAGCCAGTGAGTCTGAAATTTTCCTTGGAAGCCTTTGAACTTTGAATCAAATAAAATTTCCCAATCTCCTGCTTGAAATCTTCTTTCTTTTATGTATTTATCATTCCATCTAGACCTTTGTTGCTAATCTAAGCTTGTCTTTTGAACTGCATCTCGCCTGATTTCATCAAGCTTTTTGATTTGCTCCATTCTATGCTTTTGGGCTTCTGACAAATCAAGTCCCAATCTGACTGCTATTTTGAAGGTTTTAATCTGGAATTCTATTGGAAACAAGACTTTCTTCCCATAAAAAATTTCATAGGGAGTATGTCCTATTGTATTCCTCCATGTAGTCCAGTAGGCCCATAAAGATTCAGGAAGCCTTTCTACCCAATCCTTCCTATGTAGATGCACAACATTTGTCAGAATTGCTTCAATCACTTTATTGGTGGACCCCACTTGTCCATTTCCCTGTGGATGATATGGAGTAGACTTTCTATGTTTGATATTATATTCCCTAATGATATTTTGCACCATCTTGGATGTAAACTGAGTTCCCTAATCTGTCACAATTTCCCTTGGGACATGTTGTACTATACAACACCCCCCATTTAATTTCACTAAATAGGTATCCTTTCAAATAAATAGAAAATTTAAAAGATTGATTTTATCTTAGCCTAATTACAAAAATTTAGGAAATAAAGTTTCTTTCCCTTTTCTCTTTGACCTCTTAGCACTCATCACAAATCGCATAACTTACAAGTGAATAATTTAAAACATAATAAAGTGTTGCGAGATGCGAAATGTGTTATAAATTTTTTTCGAGTCATATAAAATTCCCGTTACAAATTCTTTAAAACACTGCTTTAAAAATAAATCACATTGCGCCTTTTGAAAACAATCAACTTATGATAATTCCATAAAGGTTGCGATGAGTCAGACCCACGAATTAATAAAGAAACAATCATAAAACTTCAAATATCTGATAAAGCACATCAACATGATTCCTTAGCGCACTTCACATTTCGTAGCAAAAAAACGAATGTAAGTTTTATTACCGTATGAAAATTGCGATCTACGATTTGCGCAGATTGCATTTTGTGAAATTCAAAGGTGACGGAAAACACAACTAATTTTAACAGTTTAGAGTTGCAATATGCAATATTGATACTTATTATTCAAGAGTGTGAAATTATTCATATCTAATCAAGCGAATATAATATCTAACATCTTAAATTAATAAAATAGAAATATTACGTAAAGGTGTGTAAGAGGTTTGATAAGAAACATTATGGGTGATTAACAACATATAATGGGAGTAAGGTTTGAAATATTGATAATGACTTCGAGCGTTTTTTGAATGATTAAGCTCCAAATCTTTTATTATATCATTTTAACTCTATCCTTCTCTGAATTCATATCAAATCTAAGTTTTCTCTATTCACTTGAATTCAGGAAACCGCATAACGGAGTAAGGATAACTGGAATAACCAAGAAAGGCAAGGAAATTACCCAAACATCAGCTGTTGAAGACTCAGATATGTCTCCCTTATTCTCAAATACCACATGCAATAAGGATTGCAGTAGTTACTCGTGGGAGGCAATGTACCAACTCTTAGAGGATGAACAACCAAGGGTAATAGTCAAAATTTCTGCAGTAGATGCGTCAGTTTCTTCAGACCTGTCTTATTTTGACGTTTCATGCTCATTTCTTCACAAAGTAGCAATGAGGCCGAAGATTATCCCCTACAAAAACATGGCTAAGTGGGTAATTGACCTCCTTAACATAGCAGATAGGAATTTTAAGAATTCAAAGCTGGGGAATATTGGTTCAATCACGGTAGAATATTTGAGGACAATGTATCACTTACCTATACCACACCAAAATTATGACAAAGCTTTTGTCTAAAGCTTCACAAAGAAACATAGAGACCTGATGAAAGCTATAAAGGGATGGAATGATGACCAAGGAAAGATGAAATGGGACACACTCGGTATGTACCCGATAGCACAATTACCCTCCCCTTATTGATATGTTGTTGGAATGTTATGTAGATTGTTTGCAAAGCGAGATACTACTAGGTTTTCTGTAGATTGGGTCCCGTTAATTATGCAATCATCAATTCTTCAATTCTGAATTGGGAAAATATCTTGTATGATAATTTGGCCAGAAATATCATGGATTATAGAAGTAAAATAAGTGTTTCCTCTAGGGAAAAACCCCTCTTTTACATGAGTGCCTATGTCATGTATGCAATTTTCTTTTGTTCAAGTTTTCCTACCATTGGATGGCAATGGACAACTCAAGACCCCACTCCAATCCATATTTACCACAGAGCGCTTTGGGAGTTAGATTTTCATTTACACTTTTATAAAATTTGCAATGGATTAATGCTACGTATGCATCAAATTATATTTAATGAGAAAGCCCCTAGGATTTCCAAAGAGGATAGTACAAACATTTTTTCCCGTTGCTAGATAGTTTGTCGAAGAAAATTTCACCTATGTCAGAGTTTTCAGGAGTTATGATTCTCCCCACTTCTTACCTTATTATGTTCCTGACAAGCTACTTGCTAGATAAATTGCTTACCAACTGGTAGTAAGTGGTATCTCTAAGCAACTCACAGATGCCAAGAAAGTGATTTTGCCTAATTTCCCTTTGCAGTGTGATAATTTTTCACTTTTTGATATTTGTCATACATTCAAGGAAGTTTCAAATATTACTTTATTAAATTTGGTTGTAATGCCAAAGCGGCCATATGACCCCAATGATGTGATTAATAATTTCACCACAGAGATGAAATTGAAACATTTTCTGAAAGAGATAGATATGTTTGATTATTTCTTTCAAGGCATTGATAAATTCACATATGTACTAAAAAATGCATCCAGTCAGCTTAGTCAAAATGAATTTGAAGCCTTCCAAACATACAAAAATAAGAGATCGGAAATAATTCCTTTATATTTATTGTTTATTGAAGATTTCAACAAACTGACTCCAAGAATAAGCCTGGATAATGAATTCAAAGACATGTCTGAAGATGAATCCCAAGAGAAATATAATCATAAGTCAGGCCAATCACAACATAATTCTCATAATTCAGATCACTCTGATCATGAATTCGAAAATAGGAATGAGAGCCTAGGCAAAGTAATTGATCAAGTAATCAAAGAAATTGAAATGCAAGAGGAAGAAGGAATTGATGGAGCTGGATCATGTTCTGAAGAAATTCAGCATATTCAACCTATACACCTGATCAGGCAGGAAAATATCAGCCAAAATATTTGAAGAATGAATGGGAAAATTTTTCCAAGGTAGTGCAAATGCCACAACTAAATCCTAAAACTGATCAATCTACCAGATTTAAAACATCAGAGCATTCTCGGAAATTAGTGGAAACTGCAATACTGCTACAACAGGTACATGAAACACATAACCAAGAGATCATTCCAGCCTACCCTACGGAGCAGTTAGTTTTACAGATTGAAGAAATTCCCTCACTGGATGTCTTCTATAGTCCTAGTCATAAGGTTGTAGTGAAGAGAAGAAAAAGGAGAGGAATGGATGATACAATTTAAAATATTACAAATGAATATGTTGACGTTCTATGGAAGGTTCCTCTAGTTGATCCTACTGAACATTTAACCAAGTTATCACAGTTTGCAGGGGCATATGCTACTGCCACTATTAACAAGGCTACTGAAGTTAAATTGTTACTGAAGCAAAGAGAAGACAAAGTACAAGAGTTAGAGAGATTGTTAGAGCAAGAAAAGTTTAACTCTAGCAGGCAGATAGAATTGAAAATGTCTCAATTTCAAAAATATTTTGAAAGATTAACATTGTAGCATCAGGTGCAACTTATAGACAAGGAAACAAAACTCGAAGCATCGATGAAAAAATTCCAAAGCCAGCCTCAGGTTGAGAAATTCATAAGAGAAGCATTGGAAATGAATGCAAAGCTAAAGCAGCAACAAGAAGTATTTTGTCAACAAGCTTCAACTACCAATTCTTATTGTGATTCAAGTAAAATCCTGATCCAACAAGTGGCTAACATGATAATTGAGTGTGAGAAAATTGAAAAGAAGATTAATGAGTTAATTCAATGGCAAGCATCTGACTCAAGAAAAGAAGTTGATCTACCTTAGGTATATAAATTTCACAAGTAAATTTTATTCAAGGATTGGGAAGCATAGCTAAGACAAGCAGACAAGGCAGCGACAGAGGCATCAAGGTTAACAAATCAAATTAATAAATCTATTTATGAACAAATTTTGAAAGATGAGATTATTAAAGAGTTCACAACTAAAGTGCTCTTAGAAATCAAGTCATTAGAAGCACAGTGGAAACAAAGGACAAAGATGTAAGAAGAAATGATTAAAAAGGTAAATAAGTTTGAACAAGAAAATTACTAGAATTTTCTGATCAAATCTTATCATCAATGCATCACCCTTCAATCATTAAATGATTCAACAAAAACATCACAGCTAGCACTTTGAAATTCATTATTCAAGGGCCATCATATCAGGAATTTCGCAGCCAGCGTAGCTTCAACCTATGCTAGATATTTGTCAACTTTGAGATTAAATCCACAAGGAGGATCAACACTCATATTTATATTTTTACTTTATTTTCCTAGATTGTAGGTGAAGTTTTCTCTTTATGAGGATGGCTGTTTGAAACCTCCTCTATTTTTTCTTAATAATATATTTTTATAACATATTTTAGTTTAGTATTTAAACCCTTCTAATGAATTTAGAGAAGGGTCTAGAAATTTATCAAAAACAATTTGCAAAGAATGCACTTCTGTAAGTTTGTAAATGCTTTGATAGATAAATGGAATGAATTCTGCTATATTTTTGACATTTGAAGTTGTTTAACTGATGTTGCACTATTGTACTCTTTAAATTTATTGAAAGAGAAGAGGAGCAGAAAACTATTGTCAGTTTATATGAGTAGGACTTTGTTCATATGGTTCTTCTATTCATTTATACTAAGTTTTTCTTTCTAGATTGACAATTATATTTTTACTTGTATTATATATTTGAACTGTTATCATAAATGAATGTTAAATGCACTTTTGTACTAATATTTGTCTATGATTTCTCATCTAATATATAATCACACATATGAATGTGATATACATTACATAATTCTTTTCATCAAACTATTTTGTTAAAAGAATCATCTTTACATAATTTTCATTACTAATAGTTGGAAGATATCTTTTTAGATTGCATAAAGGAAAAAACACCCCAGGTATATAGTAGAATAGTTAGTTTTAGATAAATGCATGTGATAGATTAAAATCATTTCCCATTGCATGTTATATAAGCAAAACACATCCCAAAATCATCCTTATTGGGAAACTTGTCCCTTTATCCTCAGCCGGAGCCACCACACCAAACGGAAAAGAACTTGCTCTAAGGTCCGGACTAGGCAGTTTTCCCCCATGTTGTTGCAACGAAATTCCGAGGCCTCAACATTCTGGCACTAGAAGTAGGGAAATTGTGAATGGAAAGAAGATTTGATCAATCTAAAAGTCAATGTAAGAGTCTCTCTCCCTCTAGATCCCCTTCAATTTCTAGAACATTAGCAAGATCTAAATATTTAAGATCTAAAATTGAACATCCCTCTCCTAAGTCTCCTAGTGAAACTCAACCAATACCATTTCCACATTTTCATCAATCTTCCCTAGAGTTCAGTCTTTGATAGAAAAGTTAGAGAGAGTATCCATTTCTGCTGAAAAGCCTGAATCTTCTCAAACATCTGAGATTAGTATTTCATCTTCTTTACAACCTAGAAGAATATTAACTTGATCAGAAACTCAAAAGACAGGAATCCCTCCTTTTGAATTTCCCATCGATACTTATTTAAGGAAGATAAATAAGATTGAATTAGAGTCAATCACCAACGAGGTCTTATCTAATAATCCACCCCATTCACCTCCATTACCTCCACTCACCTCCACAACTTCCATTCCAACAATCAGTGTTACTTTAACTAGTTCTGGTACACAGACTACTATTCCTCCAACTAGTTCTAGCACTCAGCCCACCTCTTCTTCAACTCAAACTTAATCCATCACCTCCACCCAAGGTCCAATGGTAGGCCAATTACCTCCACCAACTGTATGACCATGGAACAATCTAGGGGATGTATAAATACCTACTCCTCTTCATCCCCTCCCAAAATACCCTGAAATATGGTTACCTAAATTTAATCCTGATGATGGTCTTCTAGTGGAAGAATACATTCATAATTACATGTTAGCCATCAATATAAAAGAGGTAGTTGAAGAAGACTGTGTTGTAAGAATATTTCCATATACTCTTACAGGATCTATAGTATCATGGTATTTTTCATTATCTACCCTCTCTATAACTAGATGGAATATGTTCGAAGAACAATTTTTAGCTAAGTTTGGAGATGACAAAACCATTGCATCGCTTATCAAGGATTTATCAAATCTAAAGGCTAAAATGGGGGAGAAAATAAAATATTTTAATTCAATATTTGATAATTTTCTCAATAAAATTCCTACTACAGCAATTCCTGGTGCAGAAGTTCAAATTGAGTGGTATATTTCATCTCTCCCATCTAATATGGCCATTTTTGTTAATAGATAAAAATTGCCTACATTGGTGGAAAATATGAAGGAATCTTTATCTATAGAGAAATGCATAATCGCTCTTGAAAAGAAGAATTCCGAAGAAGATAGGAAATAAAATAAATTATCCTTCAAAGATGATTAAAAAAAAGCCATCCAAAGACCTTTTGATGTAGAAGGTCTTCATAAAGTTTTAAAGACTATGAAAAATGAAATGATAGACATCAAGAAACAAGTTTCTAAAATTTCTAATTCAAAGAAACCTTTAGAACCTTTAAGAAAAATAAATATTCTAATTCTCAACCACTGAATATCATATCTAATGCTAAGTCTGATCAAGATATAGATGAAGAGCAAACAAAAGAAGAAGAAACTGAAGTAGAAGAAGAAGTTTAACTAAATGGAATGTGGGATTTTATCCTACCAAATGAGGAACAAGAAGAAGCTTTACCTGTAAGTACAAGGAGCAATAATACCACTGAAGCAACATAGCCAAATCAGAAACAAAAGAATTCAACTCCTGTTAAAGATAAAATAGTAAGTAAAAAGTCTACATCGAAGGCTACACAAACAAATCCTGCTACTTCAGATGTTCCACCTACATAAAAAACAATGGTAGTCTCTAACAAGATTGAGTATAATGTGGTTGAGGATATGAAAAAGACCAGGGCCAACATTTCAATTCATGAACTTAATAAATTAAAACAACAACAAAAAAAATTACTTTGATATTTAAATGCAGTTCCCGCTTCAGCCTTACCTGCTCCAGTAGTAGTCCAAGCTGCTAATCATATAGGTAAACCTCCTTCTCCTTCAACTAAAATAGATGCTACAGATTTGATTATGATAGGTGATCGATCCATCTCTCATACTCCTCCATTTCTTTTAACCTATGATATCTATAATAGAAATGCCCACAATTGTTTAATAGACTCAGGGGCTTCCTCTAATATAATTCCAAAATCAGTATGTGCTAAATCGAACATAACTCCTTAGAGTTCTCCTATTCATATAGTACAACCTGATAGAACCAAAGTAGAGGTTGTAGGAGAAATAAATTTTGTCTCTATCAGATTGTCATCAAACCCTAAGGTTACTTAGATAATTGATATATTGGTGATTGATATTCCTGAGTTTTACGGTTTAGTGTTAAGCAGGGACTGGTTTGAAAAGCTTCATAGATATTTTGCAACAAATTGGTCGCATATATGGCTACCACACAATGGAAAGTCAAATCAAATCCGGGTAGACCGAGAGAAATTCATGAAGCATACAGTCATAGATCTTGAAGGGATAAACAAGCCAGTAGCATTAAATAATAATATTCTTGGAAATTAATCGACATAATCATTTCTTGGAAATTTTAATGCTCAACCATCTCCCTTTTTCGATAATGCAGTTATCTCTCAAATCGATAATTTTTCCTAGACAGAAACTTCTAAATGTAAAAATTTTGTAGATAAAACAATAGTCAATTCTTTATTTTGGATCCTTTATTTCGATGGTTCTAAATCAGAAGATGGTGTAGTAGCTGGCTATATTTTAATAAGCCCAGAAGGAGAAAAAACCATGTTAGCCTGCAGACTTGAATTCGATGGCACAAACAATATAACAGAATACGAAGCATTAATCCAAAGTTTGTACAAAGTAATTGATCTCAACATAGAATATCTCAAATTCCTAGGAGATTCAAAAATCATTATCAAATAAGTAAGAAATGGCATCCATTTTCTTTCCAGACATTTAAAGCATTACCAATCATTAGTCTAGGAATTGACTACTTATTTCTTAGCTTCCAATATTTCTTCTGTACCCATAATACAAAATGCTAGTGCAGATTTATTGTCTAATGTAGCATCGTAATTAATTACATCTCAAGAATTTAGTCCCGATAGATTTTCCATTGAATTGATTTTTAGACCATTTGTTCCTGACAATATTACCAATTGGAGAGTATTTAATAATGATTCTGATATCATATATTTCCTTACATCTAAAGGATATTATGATAATCAAATTCTAGATGAAAGTGAACATGACTCTTAAATAAAGGAAGAACTACATGAAAATCCAATTCCTAAGTCAGTTGTCAAATTAGAAGACCTTTATGATCTAAAATATAGGTTTAAAAGAGTTACTAATTCAAAAACTCAAAGTTAAACCTTAAGATTTGAGTTAGTAAATCTTGGAACCGATGATAAAACTCAAAATGTCAATTTAGGTATTGTTCTATATTTTGATGAAAGATTATCATTTGTCAAGTTATTAAGAACTTAAAAAAGTGTTTGTTCTTGGGATTACATTGATCTTAAAACACATGGCACTTTCGTTGTTCAACACACTATTCCAATGATTTCAGAAGAAAAACCTATACAGCAAAAGTGGAGGAAAATTCACTTGAATCTTGAAAATCAAATCAAAACAGAGTTGAATAAAATCCTCAAAGCAAAGATCATATTTCCAGTTAGACATTCTAAATGGGTTTCAAATTTGGTTCTTGTCAGGAAGAAAAATGGTGATATTAGGATTTGTATCGATTTTAGAAATCTGAACAAAGCATGTCAGAAAGAAAATTTTCCATTACCAACCATGGAACAAGTGCTGCAAACAGTAGCTGGTTCTGAACTTATGTCTTTTCTAGATGGATTTTCAGCATATAATGAAATCCTCGTACATCCAGATGACAGATTAAAGACCACATTCAGGACTAAGTGGGGAACTTATGCCTATGAAAAGATGCCATTTTGGTTAAACAATGCAGGTGCCACTTTTCAAAGAGCCATGGACACAACTTTTAGAGGACTCGTCAAAAAATCAGTGGTATTTATCTAGATGACATTATAGTCTTTTATAGACAAGAAACCAATCATGCAAATGACCTAAAGAAAATCTTTGAGCGATGTAAAAAATATGGAATTTCATTAAATCTAAAAAATTCATATTTTTCTTTAGATGAAGGAAAATTTTTAGGATTCATTGTGTCTAAAAAAGGTATCTATATTGATCCTGAAAGAATTGAAGAGATTAAAATAATTCATTTCCCTCATAATAAGAAAACTATGTAGTTGTTTCTTGGTTAGATAAATTTTGTAAAAACATTTGTCCCTGACTTTTCGCAAAGAGTTTTTCCTTTGCAAACCATGATTAAGAAAAAATTAGTCTTTAAGTGGGGACATAACTAAAGAGAAGCATTTGATTTGATCAAACGATCCATTATCAATGCTCCATTTCTGGCTACCCCCAATTTTATTAATCCTTTCACTTTATGCACCTTCTCATCAGATACATCTTATGCAATTGTTCTGACACAGCTTAATGACCAACAAATTGAAGCACCAATAAAATTTTCTAGTTCCAATTTGCAAGGTGCAGAACTAAATTATTCGTATGTTGAGAAACAAGAATTTTCTGTCTTTAAAGCTATAAAGCATTTTAGGCCATTTCTCCTCAAAACCCACACTAAAATAATAGTCCTATTCTCTACAGTGAGACAACTATTGATGCAAAGAGAATTAGGAGAGAAAATGGATAACTGGGTTACTACTTTACAAGAATATGATGTAGAAATTAGACCTTCTAAAATTGTTAGAGGTCGAGGTTTTTTCAGATTTCTAACATGAGCATCCCATTTATCGTCAGAAGAAGATTCGGGTAATAATGTGCAAATATCAGAGGTAATCCTCAATGATGTGCAATCTCAATACGCTGATCTCAAGTTTTATTTGAAAAATGGATTTTCTCCAACTCAACTCAGTTATAAAACAAAACGTGCTTTGAGATTAAAGGCCAAGAAATATGAAATAATTAATGACGTATTGTTTAGAAGAAACTTAGATTATGTGTTATTAAGATTCTTAGAGAAAACTGAAGCAGAGAAAGTTTTGCAGGAACTCCATGATGGACCAGCTAGAGGACATTTTGGAGGAAATACAACAACACATAAAATCCTACATGTTGGTTACTATTTGCCAACACTTTTCAAAGATTCTCATGAATATGAAAGAAAATGAAAATTTTGTCAAAGTGCACCTGGAAGACAAAGGAAATCAGCTTTCCCATTACAGCCAGTTAATATCGAACAACCATTTGAGCAATGGGGATTAGATATAATCGATGACATCGTTCCTAACTCTTCCAAACATCATAAATATATTCTCACAACTACAAATTATTTTACTAAATGGATGGAGGAAATTCCACTAAAGGTAGCCAAATTTTAGAATATTATTGAGATCATTGATCAATTTATCATAACTAGGTTTGGTTTACCCACTGATTTAATGTTTGATAATGCATCTTATTTCTCAGGAGCTGCTATGATAGAATTTTCAATCAAAATAGGGTTTAAACTTAAATATTTTGAAAATTATTATCCACAAGGAAATGGTTTAGCATAATCCAAAAATAAAAACCTTATTATAATCATCAAACGAAATGTTGACCAAAACCAACGAAATTGGCACAAGTCATTAACATTTTCTGTTTTGGCATATCAAATAACTCAGAAGGCCTCCATTGGCACTTCTCCATTCAATATTGTTTATGGAAAATAATATTTTGTTCCTACTAATATAGCTATTCCTTCTCTTGCCTTAGTTCATTTTATTGATGAATCCCCTTCTTCTTCCTTGCAAGTAAGACAATTTCAAATTCTTAAGGTTGAAGAAGAAAGAGAAAAAGCTAAAGTTACTCATGCACATCATCGGCATATAGTAAAAGCTTCATTTGATTCAAATTCTATCACTCCGAAAAAATTTCAAATTGGTGATCTGGTATTGAAATGGGACAAAGCACATGAGGAAAAAGGTAAACACACCAAATTTTAAAGATTGTGGCTAGGTCCATTTCAATCATTGAAGAAATAGGCCCATCAACATTTTTATTGCAAGATATATCAGGAAAAAGAGACTCTTTGCCTGTCAATGGGAAAATTTTAAGGAAATACTTTTAATAGGAGGTAACCCCTTCTATTCCCTGTCTATTACTGTCTTTTCTTTTCGTTAGGAAAAAAAAAAGTTGCATATTATTTATTTTTGGATTTTCAAGTAAACATCTCAGAAAATATTTTTTGATCTATCTCTTATATAAATAAGAATTGTTAAGGAAATAATCGAAAAATTCAAATATCAAATAGATTCTATTTTACTGAGAGATATAATTTCACTGAAGTTATTCATTCTCTGATGAGCTCTCATATTTATAAAGCATGATTACTTTGTTATTAGTCAAGAAAAGAATCTTTAACATTGTAAAGACTCTTTTACAAATAAGAAATCTTAAAACTCTAAAAAATTATCATCCAGAATCCTCAAAAGTACCAATGATTCACCCCATCCGTGAAAACTTATCAATTTTTAGAAATAAAATTAAAAAAATTATGATAAAAGGCTTAGAAGATAATAAGTCTCATCAAGAGCCAACTTGATCAGTTTAATTACAACCAGTGAATGCCATTTTCAATATTTGGTTACCAAGCCAAGACAATGGCTTTTAAGTAAATAAAAATACAATAGAAAATATCTACAGAAAATAACACAAGTTCCAAAAGAGACCAAGTACATAAAGTCAAAATTTAGTTTTGAATATTGTAAGAAAGACTGGATGGGATAGTGAATCATTGCTGGGTAAAAGTTAACCCTACCAAAAGCTTAAAATTTCTTATTGGATCATAGGCTCTACTAGTGATAAAAGAGTATATATTTATAAAGCTAATCTGAAAGAGCCACTTGCTTCATCATTTTGAACTTAGTAACAAGGAAAATTTTAGGGGCTAATATTCATAGATGGGCTAATTTTCCATGTTTTTACCACAAAAAAGATTCACCAATTCCCATTTTTTTCCTAAAAGTGATTTGCCCAAAAAAATCGCCAAAATTTTATAGAGACTATATAAAATAATTAGAAGTTTTAATATTTTTACTAAAATATCGCTAATATTTTTACTAAGTTTTTATTCCTTAGTGAGATGTTATTTATTGAAATTCATTCCTGTAACTATTTTTATTTCAAAAAAAAAAAAAACTTTTAGAAATTTCAAAAAACTAATCAAGAGATAGTTGGTTATCCCAAGTGAATCACCAATTGTTGTACTATACAACACCCCCCATTTATTTTCACTAAATGGGGACCCTTTAAAATAAATAGAAAATTTATAAGCTTGATTTTATCTTAGCCTAAATCTAAAAATTTAGGAAATAAAGTTTCTTTCCCTTTTTGCTTTGATCTCTTAGCACTCATCGCAAATCGTATAACTTACAAGTGAATAAGTTAAAACATAATAAAGTGTTGCGAGTTGTGATATGCGTTATAACCTTTTTTTCGAGTCATATAAAATTCCAATGACAAATGCTTTAAAACACCGCTTTAAAAAGAAATTGCATCACACCTTTTAAAAACAATCAACTTATAACAATTCGGTAAAGGTTGCAATGAGTTAGACCTGACGAATTAATAAAGAAATAATCATAAAAATTCAAAGATCTGATAAAGCACATCAACATGATTCCTTAGCACACTTCACATTTCGTAACAAATAACGGAATGTAATTTTTATTACTGTATTAAAATTACGATCTGTGATTTACGCAGATCGCATTTCGTGAAATTCATCGGTGATGGAAAACATAACTAATATTAACGAGTGAGAGTTGAGATATGAGATATTGATACTCATTATTCAATTGTGTGAAATGATTCATATCTAATAAAGAGGATATAAGATCTAAAGTCTTAAATTGATAGAATAGACATATTACATAAAGGTGTGTAAGAGATTTGATAAGAAACATTATGGGTGATTAACGACATTTAATGGGAGTAAGGTTCGAAATATTGATATCTACTTCGAGCATGTTTTGAATGATTGAGCGCTGGATTTTTTATTATATTGTTTTAATTCTATCCTTCTCTGCATTCATCTCAAATCTAATTTTTCTTTGTTCACTTGAATTCAGGAAACCGCATAATGGAGTAAGGATAACTAGAATGACCAAGAAAGGAAAGGAAATTGCAAAAAAATAGGTTGTTTAAGACTCATATATGTCTCCCTTATTCTCAGATACCACCTCCAACAAGGATTGCGGCAATTCCTCATGGGAGGAAATGTACTAACCCTTTGAGGATGAACATCCAAGGGTAATAGTCAAAATTGCTACAACATATGCGTCAGTTTCTTCAGACTCGTCTTATTTCAACGTTGCATGCTCATTTCTTCACAAATTACCAACGAGGCTGAAGATTATCCCCTACCCAAACATGGTTAAGTGGGTAATTGACCACCTTAACATAGCAGATAGAAATTTTAAGAATTAAAAGCTGGAGAATATTGGTTCATTCACGGCAAAAGATTTGAGGACAATGTACCACTTACCTATACCATAGCAGAATTATGACAAAGCTTTTTTCCAAAGCTTCACAAAGAAACATACAGACCTGATGAAAGTTATAAAGGGATGGAAGGATGACCAAGGCAAGCTAAAATGGGACAAACTCGGTATGTACCCGATAGTGCAATTACCCTCCCCTTATTGCTATGATGCTGGAATGTTATGTAGATTGTTTTCAAAGCCAGATACTACTAGGTTTTTTGTAGACTAGGTTACGTTAATTGACACAATCATCAATTCTTCAATTATGAATTGGGCACATATCTTGTCTAATAATTTGGCCAGAAATATCATGGATTATAGAAGTAAAAGAAGTGTTTCCTCTAGGGCAATACCCTTTCACATGAGTGCCTATCCCATGGACACAATTTTATTTTGATCGAGTTTTCCGACGATGGGATGGAAATGGACAACTCAAGACCCCACTCCAATCCATATTTATCACAGAGCCATTTGGGAGTTAGATTTTCATTTACGATTTTATAAAATTTTCAATGGAGTCATGCTACCTATGCATCATATTATATTTAATGAGAAAGCCCCTAGGATTTCCAAATAGGCTAGTACAAACATTTTTCTCATTTCCAAATGGTTTGCTGAAGAAAATTTCACCTATGTAAGAGTTTTCAGGAGTTATGCTTCTCCCCACGTCTTGCTCTATTATGTTCCTGACAAGCTACTTGCTAGAGAAATTGCTTACCAACTGGTAGGAAGTGGTATCTCTAAGAAACTCAAAGATGCCAAGAAATCCATTTGGCCTAATTTCCCTTTGTAGTGCGGTACTTTTACACTTTTTGATATTGGTCATACATTCAAGGAAGTTTCAAATATTACTTTATTAAATTTGGCTGTAATACCAAATCAGCCATACAACCCGAATGATGTGACTAATAATTTCACCACAAAGCTGAAATTGAAACCTTTTTTGAAAGAGATAGATATGTTTGATGATTTCTTTCAAGGCATTGAGAAATTCACAGATGTACTAAAACATGCATCCAGTTAGCTTAGTAAATGACTTTGAAGCCTTCCAAACATACAAAAATAAGAGATGGGAAAGAATTCCTTTAGATTTATTGTTTATTGAATATGCCAACAGACCGACTCCAAGGATTAGCCTAGATAATGAAGCCAAAGACATGTCTGAAGATGAATCCCAAGAGAAATCTAATCACGAGTCAGGCCAATCACAACATAATTCTCATATTTCGGATCACTCTGATAATGAATCCGAAAATAGGAATGAGAGCCCAGATAAAGTAATTGATCAAGTAATCAATGAAATTGAAATGCAAGAGGAAGGAGGAATTGCCGGGAGTTGGATCATCTTCTCAAGAAATTCAGCATATCCAAAATACACCTAATCAAGCAGGAAAATCTCAACCAAAGATATGAAGAATGAATGGGAAATTTTTTCCAAGGCACTACAAATGCCACAACTAAATCCTAATACTAATCAATCTACCAGATTTCAAACACCAGAGGATTCTCAGAAATTAGTGGAAACTACAATACCGCTACAACAGGTACCTGAAACTCATGATCAAGAGATCATTATGGCCTACCCTATAGAGAAGATAGTCTTACATATTGAAGAAATTTCTCCACTGGATGTCTTCTACATTCCTAGTCATAAGGCTGTAGTGAAGAGAAGTAAAAGGAGAAGAATGGATGATATAGTTTCAAATATTACAAATGAATCTGTTGACGTTCTATGGAAGGATCCTCTAGCTGATCCTACTGAACATTTAACCAATTTATCACATTTTACAGGGGAATATGCTACTGCCACTATTGACAAGGATACTGAAGTTCAATTGTTACTAAAGCAAAGAGAAGACAAAATACAAGAGTTAGAGAGACTGTTAGAGCAAGAAAAGTTTAACTTCAGTAGGCAGATGGAATCGAAAATGTCTCAATTTCAAAAATAATTTGAAATATTAACATTGCAGCACTAGGTGCAACTTACAGAAAAGAAAACACAACTTGAAGCAACAATGAACAAATTAGAAAGCCAACCTCAGGTAGAACAATTCATAAGAGAAGCATTGGAAATGAATGCAAATATAGAGCAGCAACAAGAAGTATTTTGTCAAAAAACTTCAATTACCAAGTCTTACCGTGATTCAAGTAAAATCATGATCCAACAAGTGGGTAACATGAGACTTAAGTGTGAGAAAATTGAAAAGAAGATTAATGAGTTCATTTAATGGCAAGCATCTGACTCAGGAAAAGAAGTTGATCTACCTCAGGTAGATAAATTTCACAAGGAAATTTTATTCAAGGATTGTGAATCACAACTAAGACAAGCAGACAAGGCAGCGACAAAGGCATCAAGGTTAACAAGTCAAATTACCAAATATGTTTATGAACAGATTTTGAAAGATGAGCTTATTAAGGAGTCCAAAACTGAAGTGATCTCATAAATTAAGTCATTAGAAGCATAATGGAAGCAAAGGATAGATATGAAAGAAGAAATGATTAAAAAGGTAAATAAGTTTGATCAAGAAAATTATATGAATTTTCTGATCAAACCTTATCATCAATGCTTCACTCTTCAGTCATCAAATGATTCAACAAAAACATCATAGCCATCACTTTCAAATGCAGTATTCAAGGGCCAAATCAGATCAGGAATTTTGTAGCCAGCTTAGCTTAAACCTATGCTATATATTTGTCAACATCGATATCAAATCCACAAGGAGAATCAACACTCATAGTTATATTGTTACTTTATTTTCCTAGATTGTAGTTGACGTTTGTTGTTTACGAGGATGGTTGTTTGAAATATCCTCTATTTTTTTGTAATAATCTATTTTTAAAACATATTGCAGTTTATTATTTAAACCTTTCTCATGCATTTAGAGAAGTGCCTAGAAATTTATCAAAACCATTTGAAAAGAATGTCTGTAAGTTTGTAAATTCCTTGATAGATTAATGGATTTGACATTTGAAGCTGTTTAATTGATGTTGCACTATTGTACTCTTTAAATTGCTTGAAATCAAAGAGGAGCATAAAACTACTATCAGTTTATATGAGTAGGACTCATACATATGGTACTTCTATTCATTTATACTAATTTTTGATTTCTAGATTGACAGTTATATTTTTACTTGTATTATATATTTGAATTGTTATCATAAATGAATGTTAAATGAACTTTTGTACTAATATTTGTCTATGATTTCTCATCTGATACATAATCACACATATGAATGCAATATACATTACATAATTCTTTTCATCAAACTATTTTGTTAAAAGAATGATCTTTACATAATTTTCATCTCTTTCAACTATTAAATAATCTTCATTACTAATAGTTGGAAGATATATTTTTAGATTGCATAAAGGAAGAAACACCCTGGGTATATAGTAGAATAGTTAGTTTTAGATAAATGCATGTGATAGATTAAAATCATTTCCCATTGCATGTTATATAAAAAACACACCCAAAATCATCCTTATTGGGAAATTGGTCACTTTATCCCTAGCCGGAGCCACCACACCAAATAGAAAAGGACTTGCTCTAAGGTTCGGAATGGGTGGTTTTTCCCCATGTTGTTGCAATGTAATTCCAAGGCCTCAATAGGACACCAAAATGAGTGAAAATATCCTCAAAGAGAAATGAAACTACAACATTTTCATTAGCAAAAGAAAGTTCTTTAGCCTTTACCCATTTAGTGACATAATCAGTGCAAACCAAAATATACCTCTTTTGTTTTGAAGGTGGATTGATTGGTCCAACGAAATCCAGAGCCCATTTTTCAAAGGGTTCGATGAGTACCTGAGGTTGTAAGGGCATTTCATCTGAAGGAACATGTTTCCCCATTCTCTGACAACTGTCACACCTTTTTACATACTCCTTGGCATCTTTAAAGATGGATGACCAATAATATCCTAAATGAAGGATTTTATAAGCAGTCCTCTCATCAACAAAGTGTCCACCACAAGGCTCATCGTGGCATGCCTTCAAAATTTCAGGTGTTTCATCTTATCGTACACATCTCCTGATGATGAGATCTGGACCTGTCTTGTACAATTCATCATTTACCCATGAATATAATGCACTTGTTTGAATTGTTTTTCTCTTTTCTCTAGGAAACAAGTATGCTGGTAATTTTCCTATAGCTAAGTAATTAGGAATGTCTACAAACCATGGAAATTTAGTAGATATTGCAAAAATATATTCATCAGGAAAATTATCCTCTACCGGAGTATCATTATTGTCATTTTGAATTATAGACAAAAAGTCAGCAACTGTGTTTTTTTTTCCAGGTTGGTCTAGAATGGTGATGTTAAATTATTGCAGGAGTAATAACCATCTTGTGATTATGCCATTAGTGATAGATTTATTCATTAAATACCTAATTGCGGAATGATCTGTGTGAATGAAGGTTTCATAGCCAATGATGTAGTGTCTAAACTTGTTGATAGCATGGATAATAGTTAGAAATTCATTTTCAGTAACAGTGTAATTTAACTCAGTAGGAGTCAAATTTTGGCTTATGTAATAGATGGAATAGGGGATCAAATATTTTTGTCCTAATACAACTCCCAGATCTATATCTGAAGCATCTATTGACATATGAAAATGTATTTTCCAATTCGATCCTCTTAAGATGGGTGCCTCAGATATCTTTTCTAAGTTTCGAATGCCATTTGGCACTCAGGATTCCAACTAAATTCACAATCTTTGGTGAGAAATTTGAACAGTGGAGATGCATTTTGTGAAGTTTTCTATAAATATCCTAAGTACCCTGTAAAACCAAGAAAACTTCTAACATCCTTTTGACAATTTGGAATTTATAATTTGGAGATGACTTCAACTTTGGATGAATCCACCTTAATTCCATCTCATAAAATATAGTGTTCGAAATAAATTCCTTAAGTAAACATCATAAATCATTTTTCATGACTTAATGAAATATTTACTTCTTTACATCTTTTAAGAACTTTTTCCAAATTTTCAAGAGCCTCTTCAAAATAATTTCCATAAACTATAAATTCATCCTTATACATTTCCACACAATCATGTATTAAATCAGAGAAAATTCCTAATAATGCTCTTTGGAATGTTGTAGGTGCATTGCATAATCCAAAAGTAAGTACTAGGTAAGCATAGGTTCCCCATGGATAGGTAAATGTGGTTTTATCTTGGTCTTCAGGTGCTACTTGAATTTGATTGTAACCACTAAAATCGTACAAGAATGAAAAATATTTCTTCCCTGCTAATGTATCCAAAACTTGATCTATGAAAGACAATGGAAAATGATCTTTTAGAGTTTCCTTATTCAATTCTCTATAATCAATACATACCCTCCATTTACCATTATTCTTAGGGACAATCACTAAGGGAGAAACCCATTGACTGTCTGAAATTGGATAAATGAAGTTTACATTCAACAATTTTTGCAATTCTTCTTTCACAATTTACCTAAGATTTGGATTCATCCTTCTTTGAGGTTGTGTGATAGGCCTAGAGTTTTCCTCAATATAGATATGATGTATGCAAGTCTCAGGATTAATTCCTTTCATGTCAGTGTACTCCCATGCATATGCATAAGAATGTTTTTGCAATGTTTTGATTAACTCTTCTTGTTGGAAATTTTCTAAATTTTTGTTTATGTTTAAAGATTTTCCTGGAAAGATTTCAACTACATAGTTACCAAATTATTCCATAGAATATAAAGAAATTTGTCTGGATGACAAGTATTCAATATTTTATTGTTCCTAAAAATTATGATCATCTTCAAATTGTGAAGATGTTTCAAATTTTTCTATTGAATTTAAAATTTGACTTTCTTCACTAAAATGAGAAATAGTAAAGAGAGGTAGTATATAATTGTCATCAACCATCCATTCTTCATTTTCTATTTCTGTAATTGTTTTTTTCTGGAGGATACAGAGTGAATTTCTTTGTTGAATTACCATAGGAAATAAACATATCCCTAGATCTACAACTAATGAAAGCATCAGTTGTAGCTAACCAAGGTCTTTCTAATATCAATGGATGTCCTCCTAGGTTGTTCTTGGGATTTAAGACCATAAAGTCAACTGGATATTCCCAAGAGTCTAAGGATACATAAATGTCTTATAATACACCATCTTGCTTGACTACTGATATGTCTACTAATTGCAGTAATGTTGGTGTATGTTGAAGGTTTGGAAGCCTAAGTTGTTTCATGGTTTGTTTACTCATGAAGTTTATGGCTAAACCTAATTCAATCAATGTATTTGGAATCTCAATACCATTGATGTGCGTTTTTACAAGTGGACTTCCTGGATCAAAATATTTTTGTAGGGCTATTTTTCCCATCATAATGTCTGCAATTTTTCTACTAACTAAATCCTTTTTACTTCTTTTGTTTTTCTTCCTGATTACTTTATACTCAACTCTCTTATTGTTTTAGAAATGATTGGAATCTCTTTAATGTCCTGTAACAAAGGGATTTTGATGCAGAAATTTTTTAATTAATCTAGAAAATCATAGTTAGGCAACATAATTTGTTTTTCTACCCCTCTATCAATTTGTAATCTTTCAAGGAAAGGAGGGTTAAAAATAGATACTGAAGGTTTCTCTATGATAGGAGTTGAGTTTATTGGATTTTATTTTATTTTTATTTGAGAATTTTGATTCTGTTGAAGGGATGTCCCTTCTCTAGAATGATTTTTATTTTGCTGTAGAGAAAATTATTCCTCAAGACCATCTTTTTCCTGAATAACAATAGACGGATTTTTCCTTTCTAATATCCTACTAGATCTAAGTTGAACATTGTTAAGATCTAGTGGAGTAATCATATAAGTTGGAAAATTATGTCCTTCTATGTTATACAATTTGAGAATTTTTATTGTTCGGGTTTGGTAATGGCTGGGAAGGTAGTTGATTTGGTCTTTGTGGAAATGGTAATGAAAGTTGTGGATTATGATTTTGAATTTGAGGTTGTTGACTAGGTTGTGGAAAATGTTGGGGAGAATAGTTTGAATATGATTGTGGATATCAGTGATATTGAGAATATCTGCAATAAGGATTTTGCATTCATTGTGTCTAAGGTTGTTTCCATTGCATTAGTGAATTCCAATTGTTTGGTGGGGGCTAAGTATACATGTTTTTGTTAAAACCTTGAGTTTGTGGCCCTTGCCATGGTCTTCTAGAGACAAAACAAAGAGGTTCTACTAGATGTGGAGCTATTTCTTCTTGGAAAATAGCCTTAAGACCTGGTATAGAGGGAATTTTTTTTGTTTCATGATTTTCTGCAAAAATAACACAGGTCTCTATGACTTTTAAATCAAGAATACATTCTCTTAAGGCATGTTTCTTTCTTCATTTAGGACAAAAAATAATTAAGGCATCAGTTTCATATTTCTACTTGTTTTGTAATTTCAGGGTGTCTATTTGTTCTCTAAGACTCCATAAGATATCTGTTTTAAATTCGTCAAGAATATTTCCTATTTCTATCATATTTACTGTTCCAGTTGCATATTTATTCACTCTAGAGAGAATATGATCTCTTACATTTTTCCCAGTTCTTTATTTTCCTCTCGAAATATGAATGCATAATTCATCAATTTCAGGTAATGATTGTTTATAGATATCTCCCTTTCTCATCATATTAAGAATATCTATCTATTCATCTATGACGACTTTTAATAAGAGAGCTTTGAAAGTATCTTGATCTAAGTTTTCCATTTTTTAGCTCTTTTTTTATTGTAATTGAATCTCTTAATTAAGTTCTTCCAAGTTTTCATCCTCTCTTTTCATAATTTTAAATACTTCATCCTTCCGATTAATAGGTGTGCAATAATCCAGATACCTTTGTAAGAATGAACTTTTCATCTCATCCCATGTCCTAATAGATTTTTTTATTAAGCCCATGAACCATTTTAAAGTTGCACCCTTGAGTGTTGCAAGAAATAATTTCAATTTTTGAGAGTCTTGTAAGTAGTCATATGATCTACATAAAACCTCAAATTCAAATAGAAACATTTCAGGATCTTCATTCCTTAATCCATGGAAATTGGGAGGGATGGAAGGTGAAATTTTTTTTATTGTGGCATTTGTATCCTCATCAACTATAGGAAATCCAACAGATTTATGGTCCGCCCTATTTTCTCTTCTTCTATAATCTTCACCTCTTCCTCTACCTCGTCCTCCACCTCGTGTTCCTCATCCTATTCTTAAGGATTCTCCATTCAGATTGTGTACTTCTCCTTCTCCTTCTTCTCCGACCATTGTAGATTCCTCATAACTAATGTAGGGTTCTAACTATAGAGTTATTTGTTCTTCCTCTGGTTCTTCTATCAATGGGATGTTGAAGAAAGTTTCTTCTTCTTCCTCACTAGGTATTTCTAGCTCCTAAGCTAGAATTTGTTCTCCTATAGAGGTGAAAAAGGTTACTCCTTCTGTTGTAGATCTAGGATCTTCCTCTTCTAAGGCTGCCTCAGTAGATGAAGTTGGAGAATATCTTGGTTGGATTTCTGACCTTAAGACTTCAGGTAGTCTATGCCTTGTTGTGAAAAATGGAATATTAGTTTGAGATGGTGGTGTGGTATTTCGTGGTCTTGGTGGAGTGAGTGGTATTGCTGGAATCAAACTTCTACCTCTAACTATAAATCTACCCTTAGAGTCTCTTTCTCTACGCATATAATTTTTTTTTTGATGTAAGAAAGAGGGCTTCCTAATTACACTTCCACGACAATGATGCCAAAATGTTTAGTCAATTTAATGTCTTAAATTGATATCATAAATTATCGACTGAGGTTAATAATCTGATGAAGTGTGGTGCACTATATATGCTCAGATGCCCTTATTTCTTACTTCGTTGTGTATTTTTATATATTTTTTTGGGGGTTTTGTATTTAATGTCTAATGTTAAAAACTAAAAACTGATCTAAGGAATGAAATCTAAGATTTTAAATGAAATCTTGAATGCTAAGAAATGACTGAATCTAAAAGAAATTAATGATGAAAAACTTAATCTTAAGAAATTTATTTACAAATTACTCTTAATAAGATGAATGAAATATAAAATATAAAAGAAGGAAGAAAAGGAAATGTTAATTAACTAATCTATTTTGCATAAAAATAAATCAATCTTTGAGTGATTAAATCTGAGCTATGCTAGGCTATTCTATGCCAAAAAACATCTGTGGAAAACATCTAATTAAAATTATTCTGCATTTAAACAAAGCATCATTCTGAATTCTATTTAATTCTATTCATCTCTGAATTATGTTCTATCTATCAACACAAAAAAAATAAAACCATATTCTACCTGTTAGTTGAGAACACTTATTTTATGGAAACAGAGCATCTGATCTAGTTTTGAATATATCTAAGAATGATCAAAATATAATTCCAATCTAACTTTGTTCTACATTCCATGGAAACGAAACCATCAAATTTATCACTACGAAACTAAATTGAATGTGCGAATTGAATTCAAACTTCTTTAAGGTAAGCAAATATTACATAGTGTCTATTGCGCAAAACGAAATGTCTAATTTAAATCATATGATTGCTAGGTAATCAAATGCAAGAATGATTTAAATTAAATGTTTACAGAGTTGTGATAATGAATAATTCAGGAGAGAATATGATATATCAGTCAACTGTGAGTAAATATAAACAATTAATTTTGAAATCATTCATAAATTAAATGACATAGAATTAAACTATGAAATGACGAGAAATTAAACTACAAAATGACTCTAAAAAAAAAAAAAAAATTGTGTAGGGGCCCTCTGCAATAGAACGAGTGTAAATATACTTAATCTATCTGCGCATCAATGGTCTGGAACTAGTCTTCTTCATTAAAAAAGCAAACTTTAAAAATGTATGACAATATTATCACCAAAATCAAGCTTATTCCTAGTTTCGACAAACCGGTATTTATACAAGGTTTCAAATTAACCATCTGAGATAATTTTTCCTATGGAAAGTAAAATCAAGATATGACTAGAATTCTAATCAGAATCAAAGACTTCATGGATTATTATTGATTTTCTACGTAAGAGAAAATCGAGAATCTTTATCCACTGATCTCATCCTTTATCTTGACTAATCTTTGACCGTGAGTATAGGCATCATCCTTCTTGAATCTGAACAAGTAAGTAGGATATGATCCATATATGGACCATTTCAAAGCTACCCATATGAATCTCCTCTTCATTTACTTCTTGAAACTTGTCAAACAATAACGATGGTTGCAGAAATGAAGGTTAACTACAAAATTGCAGGAATTCTGTAGCTAATTACAAAAATTCATCTAAATAATAAGAAACATTACAATATAAAATAGAGATCATCTAAATTCCTTCTCAGATGGAAAATGTGTCAATTATCACTAATTGATTTTATGGATTTTTTAAAAAGGAAGAAAAGATGGTGGAAAAAGATGTGAAAATAGGAACAGTCTTGAGGTTCAACAGGTATATCAATACCATGTTAGATTACTGATGCATTTCACAGGTGTTAAATATCTTAACCTAACTCACTACCTCTATAAACGTTTGGTCAAAATGGCATAAAATGTACATAGAAAAGGAAAAAATAATCAAGCAATATTGTTCCATCATGGCTTGGTGAAAATCATTGTTCACCACCAGCTTACACAGGTCAACTTGTTTTGGGAAGCATTCATGCAGTCAGCCTCACTTTTTCCTATTCCAATTCAATCTAGCAATAAGTCTACACCTTTGACTTCACCAAGACAACAAGAAGTGGGCTCCACAAGAAAACCTATAACAAGAACACCTAGGGATGAGGTGACTAAAACATATACCATAGGAAATAAGCTAATGTTTACTCCTAGTAGTGTGGAAAGGGCTCAACCTACATCAATTGAAAAAGATACATCAGTACATCAACATGAGGCACCATTGCAAGAGGAATAACAGGTACATTTTGACACTCACATGGTAGAATTAGAATTGAAAGAGGAGGAAAAGTCACCTGAACATATTATAAAAGAGAAGCAAGTAGAAATCAGAGACCTCAAGGACAAACTATCAAAGTAAAATTTCATGATTACATTTCTTTAGCAGGATAACAGGCAGCTCCAAGTAAAACAACTGATGCTTAACAAACCCAAGGCAGATTTGGAGAAGGAGGATGTAAAAGATAATTCAGTGATTTATGTTGATGATTTTGAGGATAAATAGGTGCAAATCAAACCAAGGAGGCCAAGAACAAGAGGTCTCAAGAGGCAGGAAGAGAAAGAAATTGAAACATCTCCATCACTAGGTCAAGAATCTTTTGATGAATTGATTGTAGAATAAATTGAGAAAGATAAAGAATTTTGGCTTGATAAGGTAAATTGTCACTTGAAGAAGCTTCCCAAGAACCTAATAGGAACAACAAGATTTAGAGGCATATGGAAATGCATTATTGCATGGGAAATAAGATTTCTCGGATTAGTGTCAAGAGCTTGAAAAGTAAATTGAGGAAAACCTTAATTAAGAAAAAGAAGAAGGATATGCTTGATTTGTCAGTTGAGGCCTCTCTCATTTCCTAGAAAATCATTTTACAACTTAAAGGGGCAAGTCAAGACAATTTTTGAAGGAAATTTTGAAAAAATTTGAAATTTTGGTGACTTTTGGCTAAAATAGGAAAACATGGTCAGCCAAAAGCACAGCGCCTTGGCGTTGCACTTTTCCATGAGGGAAAAAAATAATAAAACATTTACATGCTTAGATAACTTATGACCTGCGCATGTCATATATCCATTTTGGGTGCCATTTCAGCTTTCTGGGTGGAAGAAAAAAGCAAATAAACATGCTAAAAAATCACTTTCTGCCAGTTTTTTCACCATAGCACTACGATTTTAGAGCGACCTTGAAAGAATCCATTTTTCTTAGCCTCAGAGAGGCAATTTTTCTTGCTTAAGGACTCTATGGACAACTATACATCCTAAGATTTACAATGGTACCTTCATAACAGAATTTGGAGCACTAGAAGTCCCTCAAAAAGACCCTCCAAGTTGGCGTTGCGCTTTTCACAGTAGCTACTTCTTTTATTGCTTCAAAAAAAGAAAGGAAACAAACATTTTTTGGATTTTTAGAATGGGATAGAAAATATAACATGTCAAAACACTGATTTTCATCTTATATTTTCTATATAAGGATGCCAATCATTGATTTGTTTTTCACACTTATGCAATTTATTTTTTTTGAATAATATATATATATTATTGATTTATTTTTATTTTATTTTTTTAGATATAAAAAATAAAAAGAAGACTAAGTTGGGGAATAAGAAGAATTCTTCTTCACCAACTTCATATCAATATTATCTTGGAAAATTTTGATAAACTCTTCCTTTGTAATTTGCTTATGATAGAATTTTAATCGATGTCCATTCATAAGAAGAGGTACCTTTTCTTCATCAACTGTTCTTATCTTAACTGCTCCATTGTAAAATACTTTTTCAATCTCATAAGGCCCAAGCCAATGAGTCTAAAAATTTCCTCAAAATTCTTTGAACTTTGAATTGAACAAAATTGCCCAATCTCCTCCTTGAAACTTTCTTTCCTTTATATATTTATCATGCCATTTGGACCTTTTTTGTTGGACTAGACTGGTCCTTTAAGCTGCATCTTTCCTCATCTCATCAAGCTCATTAAGTTGCTTCATTCTGTGCTTGTAGGATTTTTATAAATCAAGCCCCAATTTGACTGCCATCTAGAAGGTTTTAATCTAAAATTCTATAGGAAATAGGACTTGCTTCCCATAATAAAGTTGATAGGGAGTATGTCCTGTTGTATTCCTCCATGCAGTACGGTAGGCCCATAAGGCTTCAGGAAGCTTATCTTCCCAATCCTTCCTATGTAGATGTACAATATTTTTGAGGATTGCTTCGATCACTTTATTGGTAGACTCCACTTGACCATTTGCTTGTGGATGATATGGAGTGGCTTTTTTATGTTTAATCTTGTATTCATCCACAATCCTCTACACCAACTTGGATGTAAACTGAGATCCTTGATCTGTCACAATTTCTCTTGGGATATCAAAACAAGTGAAATTATCCTCGAAGAGAAAATTAACTAAAACTTTTTCTTTAGCAAAAGAAATTGCTTTACCCTCTACCCATTTAGTGACATAATTAGTAAAAACCATAATAGATTTATCTTTTTTTTATGGTGATTGATTGGTCCAACAAAATCCAGGGGCCATTTTTCAGATGGTTCGATGAGTACCTGAGGTTGTAAGGGAATTTCATCTGTAGGAACATGTTTCCCCATTCTTTGACAGTTGTCACACCTTTTGACATTCTCCTTGGCATATTTAAAGATGGATGGCCAATAATATCCTAAATGAAGGATTTTATAAGAATTCCTCTTATAAGCAAAGTTTCCACCATAGGGTTCGTCATGAAATTCCTTCAGAATCTCAGGAATTTCATATTCTCGAACACACCTTCTGATGATGAGATATGGACATGTTTTATACAATTCATCATTAACCCATGAGTACAATGCACTTGTTGGAACAATTTTTCTTTACTCTCTAGGAAACAAATATGCAAGTAACTTTCCTGTAGCTAATTAATTAGCAATATATGTGAACAAAGGAGATTTAGTAGATATTGGAAATATATATTCATCAGGAAAATTATCTTCTACTGGAGTATCATTTTTATCTTTTTTGATTCTAGACAAGAAATCAACAACTATGTTTTGTTTTCCAAGTTGGTCTAGAAGGGTGATATTGAATTCTTGCAAGAGTAATAACCATATTGTGATTATGCCATTAGTAATAGATTTATTCATTAAATATATAATTGCAGAATGATCTGTATGAATAAGGGTTTCATAGCCGGTGATGTAATGTCTAAATTTGTTAATAGCATGGATAACAACTAGAAATTATTTTTCAGTTACAGTGTAATTTAACTCAATGGGAGTCAAATTTTTTCCTGTGTAATAGATGGCATAGGGGATCAAATATTTTTGTCCTAATACAACTCTCAGAACTATATCTGAAGCATCTATTCAAATGTGAAAAGGTAGTTTCCAATTTGGACCTTTTTAAAGTTTGAAATGCTAATTGGAAATCAGGATTCCAACTGAATTCACAATCTTTGGTAGGCAATTTGAAGAGTGGGGATGCTATGTTAGTGAATTTTTATATAAATATTCTATAATACCCTATGAATCCAAGAAAACTTCTAACATCATTTTGACAACTTGGAACTAATAATTTGGAGATGACTTCAACCTTAGATGAGTCAACTTTAATTCCCTCTCCCGAGATATGATGTGCTAAAACAATTCCTTCAGTAAACATCATAAAACATTTTTCATGACTTAATGAAAGATTTTATTCTTTACATCTTTTAATATCCTTTTCCAAATTTTCAAGAGCTTCTTCAAATGAATTCCCATGAACTGTGAAATCATCCATATATACTTCCACACAATCATGTATTAGATCAGAGAAAATTCCTAATATTGCCCTTTAGAATGTTGCAGGTGCATTGCACAATCCAAAAGGAAGTACTCAGTAGGCATAGGTTCCCCATGGATAGGTGAATGTGGTTTTATATTGGTCTTCAGGTGCTACCTGAATTTGATTATAACCACTAAAACCATCCAAGAATGAAAAATACTTATTTCCTACTAATGTATCCAATATTTTATCTATGAAAGGTAATGGAAAATGATATTTTAGAGCAGCTTTAATCAATTATTGATAATCAATTCATGCCCTCCATTTACCATTCTTTTTAGGTACAATCACCAGGGGAGAAACCCACTAACTTTCTGAAATTTGATAAATGAAGTTTACATTCAACAATTTTTGCAATTCTTCTTTCACAATTTCACTAAGTTTTGGATTCATCCTTCTTTGAGGTTGTCTGATAGGTTTAAAATTTCCTCAATGTAGATATGATGTATACAAGTTTTAGGAATAATTCCTTTCATGTCAGTGTATTCCCATGCATATGCAGAAGAATGTTGTTGTAATATTTTGATTAGCTTTTCTTGTTGTAATTTTTCCATGTTTTTGTTTATGTTCAAAGCTTTTCCCGAAAATATTTCAACCGTAGAGTTACCAAATTCTTCCATAGAATATAAAGACATTTGTCTAGATGAAAAGTATTCAATATTGCATTGTTCTTGAAAACTATGATCATTTTCATATTCTGAGGATGATTCAAAGTTTTCTATTGAATTTAAGATTTGACTCTCTTCACTAATACAAGAAATAGTAAAGGGAGGTTGTATATCATTGGCATCATCAATCCATTCTTCATCTTCCATTTCTGTGAGTGTTCTTGCTGGAGGATATAAAGTGAATTTCTTTGTTGAATTACCATCAGAAATGTACATGTCACCAGATCTACAACAAATGAAAGAATTAGTTGTAGCCAACTAAGGTCTTCCTGATATTAGTGGATGTCCTCCTAGATTTTTCTTGGGAGTTAAAATTATAAAATCAACTAGATACTCCCAAGAGTCTAACGATACTGAGATGTCTTCTAATACACCATCTGGATTGATTACTGATTTTTTTGCTAGTTGCAGAAATGTAGGTGTATACTGAAGCTTTGGAAGCTTGAGTTCTTCCATGGTTTGTTTTCTCATGATGTTTATCATTGCTCCTAATTAAATCAATGTATTTGTAATTTCAATACCGTTGATGTGTGTTTTTACAACTGGACTTCCTAGATCAAAATATTTTTGTATGGAAATTTTTCCCATCATAATGTCTGCAATTTGTCCTGCTAACTAAATTCTTTTTATTTGTTTTTTTTCTCCATGATTTGCTTATGCTCAACTCCCTTATTGTTTTGGCTAGAATTGGAATCTCTTTGATGGCTTTTAGAAAACGAATTTTGATACAAATATTTTTCAATTCATCTAGAAAATCATAATTGGGAAAAACTATTTTTTTTTTTTACCCCTCTATCAACTTGTAATATTTCAGGAAAAGAAGGGTTAGAGATATATACTGATGGTTTCCCTATGATAGGAGTTGAGTTTATTGGATTTTCTAGTTTTTCATTTTCAGAATTCTGGTTCTGTTGAAGAGATGTCCCTTCTTCATAAATTTTATTTTGCTGTAGAGAAATTTCTTCATCAAAATCATATTGTTCTTGAATAAAAACAAAAGGATTTTTCTTTTCTAATATTCTACCAGATCTAAGTTGAACATCATTAAGATCTATCATGTAAGTTGGAAATTTTTGTCCTTCTATGTTGTAAGCGTTTTGAGAATTTTTATTATTTGGTTTTGGAAATGGTTGGGCAAGTAGTTGGTTTGGTCTTTGTGGAAATGGTAATGAAAGTTGTGGGTTTTGATTTTGGAGTTGAGGTTGTTGATTTTGTAGTGGAAATTGTTTGGGAGGACAGTTTGGATAGGATTGTGGATATTGGTAGTATTGTGAATATCTACCATAGGGATTTTTCATTCCTTATGTCCAAGGATGAGGTTGGGACCAAGCTTGCTGCCAAGAATTCCAATTAATTGGTGGGGGCTGAGTATACATTTGGTCTTTAAAACCTTGAGTGTAGCCCCTGCCTTGGTCTTCTAGAGCCAAAGCAAAGAGGTTCTACTGGATTTGAAGTTACTTCTTCCTGGAAAACAACCTTAAGACCTAGAATAGAAGAGAAAATTTTAGTTTCATGATTTTCTGAGTAAATAACACAAGTATCTATGACTTTTAAATCAAGAGGACATTCTCTTAAGGCATGCTTCTTTCTGCATTTAGGACAGAAAACAACTAAGGCATCAATTTCGACTTTCTGCTTGTTTTGTAATTTAAGGGTGTCTATATGCTCACTAAGACTCCTAAGATGTTTGTTTTAAATTCATCAAGAATATTTCTAATTCCTGCCCTACTTACTGTTCTAGTTGCAGATTTATTCACTCTAGAGAGAATAGGATCTCTTGTGTTTTTCCCAACTCTTGATTTTCCTCTTGAGAGATGAATGCATAATTGACCGATTTCTGGTAATGTGAGTTGAGAGATGTCTCCCTTTCCCATCATGTTGAGAATGTATATACATTCATCTCTAATGGCTTTTAACAAGAGATATTTTAAAGTATCTTGATCTAAGTTTTCCATTCTAGCTCTTTTTATGTTGTAGTTGAATCTTAAAATTAGATCTTCTAGGTTATCATCCTCTTTTTTCATCATCTTGAATACTTCATCCTTCCTATTAATGGGTATGAAATAATCCAAATATCTTTGTTAAAATGCAATTTTCATATCATTCCATGTCCTAATATATTGTGTAATTAAACCCATGAACCATTTTAAATCTGCTCCATTAAGTGTTGCCAGAAAGAGCTTTATTTTTTGAGAGTCTTGTAAATAGTCATAGGATCTACACAAAAATTCAAATTAAAAAAAAAAGGTTTTAGGATCTTCATTCCTTAATCCATGGAAATTTGGAAGAATGGAAGGTGAAATATTTTTCATTGTGGCATTTGTATCCTCATCAGCTATAGGAAATCCAAAAGGATTATCATCTTCCTTATTTATTCTGTTTTCTTCACCTCCTCTTCGGTTCCCTCTACCTCCTCTTCCACCTCTTCCTCCTCCAATTCTTACATTTTCTCCATTTATAATTTCTCCTTCTCCTTCTCCTGCCATTGTAGATTCCTCAGAGCTTATATAAGGTTCTAACTGTAAAGTTAATTTCTCTTCCTCTTCTTCTTCTATCAATGGGATATTGAAGAAATTTTCTTCTTCTTCTTCCTCACTAGCAATTTCTAACTCTTTAGCTAGAATATGTTCTCTTTTAGAGGTGAAAAAAAGTTATTCCTTATATTGGAGATCTAGGATATTCTTCCTCTAAGACTGCCTCAGTGGATGAAGTTGGAGATCCTCCTGGTTGGATTTCTAACCTTAAGACTTCAGGGAGTCTTTCTGGTGAAATATGGAATATGATTTTGGGATGGTGGTGTAGCACTTCGTGGTCTAGGTGGGGTGAGTGGTGTTATTGGAATCAAACTCCTGCTTCTAGCTATGAATCTACCCCTAGAATCTCTTTCTCTACACATATAATTTTTTCTTTAGATGTAAGAGATAAGGCTTCCTAATTACACTTCCCCAGCAACGACACCAAAATGTTTTGTCAATTTAATGTCTTAAATTGCTATCATAAATCGTCAACCGAGGTTAGTAATCTGATGAAGTGTGGTGCACTATATATGCTTACTTAACCTTCTTTCTCACTTCGTTGTGTATGTTTTTATATTGTTTGGGGGGGTTTATGTTTAAAAGAATTAATCTAACAAATAAAAAATTATGAAATCTCTAAATGTTTAATTATCAACTAAATCTAATGAAAATGTTGAAAACTAGTTTTGAAAGAAGGAAGAAAAGGAAATTTTATTTAACTATTTTAAATTGAATAAAAATGAATCAAACTTTGAATGGTTAGAACCTAATCTAAAAATAGAGCATTTATTCTAATGACTTTGATCTTATGGAATTAAAGCTAAATCATATTCTATCTTAGTCTAATTCTACTCCTTGGATTGAAAGCATAAATCCTATGATTTAAGAATTGAAATGAAAATGCTAATCTAAATGGAAATCAAATTCAAAGCAATTGAAAGGAAACTATGATTCAGTGCATGATCAAATACATGATAAAATCATCTTGTTGAGATGCTTAATAAAGCACATGATTATACATTTAAATTGTCAACTTAATCTAAGAAAGCAGTTAAAAAGTATGTAAAAGGAAACTAAACTATAGTATGACCAAATACTCAAATATCCTTCAATTTTGGAAAATGAAAAATTCATATTTTTGAGATGATTTAACAAGCATCTGATTATACATTTAATTGAAGATTTATTCTAAGAAAGCAATTAAAAATCATGTGAAAAAGAAACTAAACTATTGTATGACCAAATACTCAAATATCATTCAATTTTGAAAAATGACAAAGTCATCTTCTTGAGATGATTTAACAAGCATCTGATTACACATTTAATTGAAAATTAATTCTAAGAAAGCATTATAAAAACATGTAAAAGAAAACTAATATAACGGTATGCTCCAATGCTTCAAACACAATCCAATTTGGAAAATAGAAAAACAACTACTTTCTTGAGATGCTTTTATAAGCATAAGATTACACAATTAATTTAAAAATAATTCTCAGAAATCATTCATGAATTTAATCTATGAAACAGTAAACAATTTAATCTAAGAATCAAATGCAAGTTAACTATAAAAGCAATGCAAATCTAACTACGAATTGACAAAACGGAGCTAATAAAATTTAAACTAAAAACAACTAATGAAACCTCCTTTCTGTGCAGGGGCCCTCTGCAATAGAACGAGTTGAAATCCTAGCAAACTATGCACGAATAAAAAAGGATCTGAAACAAACAAACATGGTCTTTGTATTATCAAAATATAGTTTCAAGGCATACACAACATTCACAATAATTAAGACTACCTTCCAGTTTCAAAACGAACGATATTTAAACAAATTTTAGTGTAACTGTGTCGAGGTATTTCCTCCTACATATGGAAATTATAACTGAAATACAAAAGAAAATCTAAGTAGCTAACTCTCAATTTGCTATGTTAGAGCAAATTGAGAGTCTTTCCTTCTCGGATCACGTCCTTTGACCGAACTTTGACCATGAGCATAGGCACCTTTTTCTGTCTAATTCAAATAGGTGGAAATGATGAGATCCATGTGTGGATCATTCCAAAGATTCCCATGTGACTCATTCCTTCATTCGCTTCTCAAAACTTGTCAAACCATCACAGTAGCTGCAGAAACAACAATTAGTTGTAGAATAGCACACGTTATGTAGTTGAGTTACAAAACTTCATTTAAATAACAAGAAACATCAAAATATAAAATAAAGACCATTCAAATACATTCTCTAAGATAGAATATGTCATTTATCATTGATTGGAGTTATGGATTTATCAAAAGGTAAGAAGAAGTGATGAAAAAGGGTGTGAGAGAAAGAACAATTTTGAGGTTGTGACATACCCCCACTAAGAAGCCATTGCATGTCATCATTTGTTCAAATACCTCTGCTAATACGTCCATTTTTCTCTTCTTTATTTTCATTGAGGTGACTGCCATCCTGGGCTTCCTCATAAAGAGTTTGTACTTGAGGTTGATGACTACCTTGTTCAGAGATTTGTTCTTTTTCTTTAGCTTGTTGTTAATTTTGTACCACAGTCCCAAATGTAGGATGGTGTTATCACTGATGTCTTTCTCCAAGTGGTTTTGTTGTTTTAAAGCTTCATTTTCCTATTTAATGTGTCTATTCAGTAACTCTAGCTCATAGATTTCTTGCTTGAGGGTGTTAACCAGAGGTTCCTATGGACTGATAGGCTGTTCTTGCATACTTGGATTCACTTCTTCATTTCTTTTCTCCAATGACTCAATATAGTCATATATCTCTTGCTGTGCTGGGCTAATGCCTAGAGATTTTCTGCTTGGACTGCCTTCAAAATTATGTACAGGAGAATGTGTAGGACTATGTGGAGGAGAGACATTGATGGGTGATGGCACTTGAGGTTCCTCATCTAAATTCACAAACTTTGTTCCTTGTGATGGTGTCTTCTTCATGGATTTTCGGAGTCTAGAGCTTCTCCTTAGCTGTGGAGGGTTTAAGTTTTCTTCACTTGTAAGTTTGCTCTTCTTCTCTGTTTTACCTCTTATCTTGACTCCACCATGTTTCTTATTTTTCATCAAATTCGCAAGGGTGAGTTCCTATTCTTCTTGTTGTAGTGGAGGTGAAGGTTTGTCCTCAATGCTTGTATCAATCTTCCTTCTTCTAATTTTTCTAGTCTTGTCTTCCTGAGGCTGCTTTGGCTCATCTTGGAAATGGTTTCTGATTAGGAAATTATCCCAAGAGTCTCCTACACTTTTCAAATGGAATTCAAGAAGTATTTTTATTAACCCATGATGGTGCATAGTTGTTTCTATGAACTGAATTCTTTTCTGTATATTTGTGGACATTATTTTTAAACTATTCAGTAGAAAGAAAGGGAGGTTTATTTCTCCATCCTCCAAAAATTTAATTAACAACCGAGCATGAGAAACAAACATGCAGCCAAATATGCCTTCACAAGTGATAAACTTCTGTAAAATTAAAAAAATATTTCTCCATTTGTTCTTGAGTGCTGAGTTAGGAATACCTTTCCTGTAAACATAAGTGTCCATACCTGGATTCTTGAGGAAAAAATTCCATGCTTCACTATGAAATTATTTGTTTTTAAACCATCTCTTGCAAGTTCTTGGGAGCTCTATAAATTGAGCTACGAAGGCCTCGGTCACTGAAAATTTTATGTCTCCTATTTCGACTTCTGTTCCGTCGAAAGACCTCGCAAAAGACTTAGTGATCTCCTTATGGAATCTGTCAATTTTTCCTATAAAATCGAGTCATTTAACCTTTTGCAGCATATCTTTGATCTAAGGATAATCCTCCATGAATTTTTCTCCCACTGGTTCAATCCTCACTATCAAACCCATGTATCCTGTCATGAAGAGTCTTGCCTTCATAATTGTTCTTCTTTGTGTGAAATTAATTGAGTTGCAGATCCGGTTAAGCACGTCGACGGTTTGTAGGAAAATATGAGTGCAATGAATACTTGATGGGGTTTTAAGAAATCTGGATGAATGGGTTACGGAAGTAGGATATGACCGTTTAATCATAAATGGGAAAATCTGTTATGGATTGTTATGAGATACGATATGGATGATGTGGTCGGTTTATGAAATGATGTGAGTCCAAATCAAATCAAATGATGACATATTGAGGCAACATGTGATCATCTACATTATATATGTTAATGTTTTGATCTTATCATTCAAAAACATTTTTGTAACATACCTTTAGAACTAACCTTTTGTTGCTATTTCCTTGGTGTTGATTCTTTAGGTATCCTTCAACACTATCTTCAAATGGAGTTCTCAATTTCTTGTGCTCAATATGTTTTCTTTAGTAGGCTGTAAGAAAATGTAACAGAGCTGCAGAATGTGATATCAGCTGCAGAATGGAATGACACTGAGAATGTGATATCAAATTTTAATGGAATGACAATTGTAGAATGGAAGTAGTTTTGTAGCTACTTGTTTTATTTCTCCGAAAAAGAAGGGAAACAAATATTTTTGGGATTTTTATAATGTGATATAAAATATAAGATGTCGTAATCCCTAATTTTCATCTTTATATTTTATGTATAAGGATGTCAATCATTGATTGTTTTCACACTTATACAATTATTATTATTATTATTATTTGAATAATATATATATATATATATATATATATATATATATATATATATTTTCATTTTTCATATCTAAAATCATATATATAATTATTATTATTATTTTAGATATGAAAAATAAAAAGAAGACTAAGTTAGGAAAGAAGAAGGTTTCTTCTTCACCAACTTCATATAAGTATTATCTTGGAAAAATTTTATAAACTCTTCCTTTGTAATTGGCTTATGATATACTTTTAATCGATGTCCATTCACAAGAAGAGGTACCTTTTCTTCATCAAATTTCCTTATCATGACTGCTCTATTTTCAAATACTTTTTCAATCTCATAAGACCCAAGCCAATGAGTCTGAAACTTTCCTTGAATATTTTGAAATTTGAATCGAAAAAAAGTGCCCAATCTCCTCCTTGAAACTTTATTTCCTTTATATATTTATCATGCCATTTGGACCTTTGTTGTTGGACTAGACTAGTTCTTTGAACTGAATCTTGCCTGATCTCATCAAGCTCATTAAGTTTATTCATTCTGTGCTTATGGGCTTCTGATAATCAAGCCCCAATTTGACTACCATCTTGAAGGTTTTAATCTGAAATTCTATAGGAAATAGGACTAGCTTCCCATAAACAAGTTCATAGGGAGTATGCCATGTTGTATGTCCCACTTTTTTGGAATAGATTTTGCTTTATGAGACATAAAAAACCTTTTGCGTTTATTTATGTCGAATACCTTTATTGATATATTTATTTTGTCGCTCTGCTTTATACTTGTTCATCCAATGGAAAAACTTTGAATCAAATATTTGCTATTGGAACTTGAAAGAACATCTTTGAAGTGGAAAATAAGAGTGGATTTTCTATGTTTAATCTTGTATTGATCCACAAGCCTCTACACCAACTTGGATGTAAACTGAGATCCCTGATCTGTCACAATTTCTCTTGGGACACCAAAACGAGTGAAAATATCCTCGAAGAGAAAATTAACTACAGATTTTTCTTTAGAAAAATAAAGTTCTTTAGCCTCTACCCATTTAGTGACATAATCAATACAAACCAGAATATATTTATTTTGTTTTGATGGTGGATTGATTGGTCCAAAAAAATCTAGGGCCCATTTTTCAAATGGTTCAATGAGTACCTAAAGTTGTAAGGGAATTTCATCTGTCAGAACAGGTTTCCCCATTCTTTGACAACTTTCGCACCTTTTGACATACTACTTGGCATCTTGAAAGATCGATGGCCAATAATATCCTAAATGAATGATTTTATAGGCAATCCTCTTATCGGAAAAGTTTCCACCATAGGGTTCATCGTGACATGCCTTCAGATTCTCAAGAATTTCATCTTCTAGAACACACCTTCTGATGATGAGATCTGAACATGTTTTATACAATTCATCATTAACCCATGATTACAAAGCACTTGTTTGAATAATTTTTCTTTTCTCTCTAGGAAACAAGTATGCAGGTTACTTTCCTGTAGCTAAGTAATTATAAATATCTGCAAACCAAGGAGATTTAGTAGATATTGTAAAGAGACATTCATTAGGAAAATTATCTTCTATTGGAGTATCATTTTTATCATTTTGAATTCTAGACAAGAAATCAGCAACTATGTTTTGTTTTCCAGGTCGGTCTAGAATGGTGATATTGAATTCTTGCAGGAGTAATAACCATCTTGTGATTCTGCCATTAGTAATAGATTTATTCATTAAATATCTAATTGTAGAATGATCTGTATGAATAAAGGTTTCATAGCCAATGATGTAATGTATAAATTTGGTAATAGCATGGATAACAGCTAGAAATTCTTTTTCAGTTACAGTGTAATTTAACTCAGCAGGATTCAAATTTTTTCTTGTGTAACAGATGGCATAAGGGATCAGATATTTTTGTCCTAATACAACTGCCAGAGTTGTATCTGAAGCATTTGTTGAAATGTGAAAAGGTAGTTTCCAATTTGGACCTTTTAAGATGGGTGCTTTAGAAATTTTTGTTTTTAAAGTTTCAAATGCCAATTGGCAAACATGATTCCAACTGAATTCACAATCTTTGGTAAGCAATTTGAAGAGTGGGGATGCTATTTTGGTGAAGTTTTCTATAAATATTCTATAATACCCTGGGAATCCTAGAAAAATTCTAACATCCTTTTGACAACTTGAAACTGATAATTTGGATATGAATTCAACCTTAGATGAGTCAACTTTAATTCCTTCTCTCGAGATATGATGTCATAAAACAATTCCTTCAGTAAACATGGTAAAACAATTTCATGACTTAATGAAAGATTTTCTTCTTTACATCTTTTAATAAACTTTTCCAAATTTTCAAGAGCTTCTTCAAATGAATTCCCATAAAATATTAAATCAACCATATATACTTCCACACAATCATGTATTAGATGAGAGAAAATTCCTAATACTACCCTTTGGAATGTTGCAGGTGCATTGCACAATCAAAAAGGAAGTACTCAGTAGGCATAGGTTCCCCATGGATAGGTGAATGTGGTTTTATCTTGGTCTTCAGGTGCTACCTGAATTTGATTGTAACCACTAAAACCATCCAAGAAGGAAAAATTATTTCCTGCTAATGTCTCCAATACTTGATCTATGAAAGGTAATGGAAAATGATTTTTTAGAGTAGCTTTATTCAATTATTGATAATCAATGCATACCCTCCATTTACCATTCTTTTTAGGTAAAATAACCAAGGGAGAAACCCACTAACTGTCTAAAATTGGATAAATGAAGTTTACATTCAACAATTTTTGAAATTATTCTTTCACAATTTCCCTAAGATTTGGTTTCGTCCTTATTTGAGGTTGTTTGATAGGTTTAAAATTTTCCTCAATGTAGGTATGATGTATACAAGTCTTAGGACTAATTCCTTTCATGTCAGTGTATTCCCATGCATATGCAGAATAATTTTGTTGTAATGTTTTGATTAACTTTTCTTTTTGTAATTTTCCAAGTCTTTGTTTATGTTCAAAGATTTTCCCGGAAAGATTTCGACCATAGAGTTACAAAATTCTTCCATAGAATATAAAGACATCTATCCATATGAAAAGTATTCAATATTGCATTTTTCTTGAAAACTATGATCATTTTCATATTCTGAGGATGATTCAAAATTTTCTATTGAATTTAAGATTTGATTCTCTTCACTAATACAAGAAATAGTAAAGAGAGGTTGTATATCACTGTCATCATCAATCCATTCTTGATCTTCTATTTGTGTGATTGTTCTTGCTAGAGGATATAAAGTGAATTTATTTGTTGAATTACCATCAGAAATGTAAATGTCACAAGATCTATAACTAATCAAAGCATAAGTTGTAGCCAACTAAGGTCTTCCTAATATTAGTGGATGTCCTCCTAGATTGTTCTTGGGAGTTAAAATCATAAAATCAACCGGATACTCCCAAGATTCTAAGGATACTAAGATGTATTATAATACACCATCTGGATTGTCTATTGATCTATCTGCTAGTTGCAGTAATGTAGGTGTATACTGAAGGTTTGGAAGCTTGAGTTGTTCCATGGTTTGTTTGTTCATGATGTTTATGGTTGATCCTAAGTCAATCAATGTATTTGTAATTTCAATACCATTGATTTGTATTTTTACAATTGGAATTCCTGGATCTAAATATTTTTGTATGGCAATTTTTCCCATCATAATGTCTACAATTTTTCCTACTAACTGAATTTGTTTTTGTTTTTCTCTCCCTGATTTCTTTATGCTCAACTCTCTTATCATTTTTGATAGAATTGGAATCTCGTTAATGTCTTGTAGCAAATGAATTTTGATACAAACATTTTTCAATTCATCTATAAAATCATAATTGGGCAACATTATTTGTTTTTCTACCCCTCTATCAACTTGTAATCTTTCAGGAAAAGGAGGGTTAGAAATAGATACTGATGGTTGCTCTATGATAGGAGTTGCATTTATTGGATTTTCTTGTTTTTCATTTTCATAATTCTGGAAATGTTGAAGAGATGTCCCTTCTTCATAACTTTTATTTTCCTATAGAGAAATTTCTTCATCAAAATCATATTTTTCTTGAATAACAACAGAAGGCTTTTTCCTTTCTAGTATTGTACCAGATCTAAGTTGAACGTCATTAAGATCTAGTGGAGTAATCATGTAAGTTGGAAATTGTTGTCCTTCTATGTTGTAAGCATTTTGAGAATTTTTATTATTTGGGTTTGGCAATTGGTTGGGCAGGTAGTTGGTTTGGTCTTTGTGGAAATGGTAATGAAAGTTGTGGGTTTTGATTTTGGAGTTGGGGTTGTTGATTTTGTTGTGGAAATTATTGGGGAGGAAAGTTTGGTTAATATTGTGGATATTGGTAGTATTGAGAATATCTACCATAAGAATTTTGCATTCCTTGTGTCCAAGGTTGAGGTTGGGACCAAGGTTGCTGCCAATAATTCCAATTATTTGGTGGGGGATGAGTGTACATTTGGATGTTAAAACCTTTAGTTTTTGGCCCCTGCCATGGTCTTCTAGAGACAAAGCAAAGAGGTTCTAATGGATTTGAAGTTACTTCTTCCTGGAAAACAACCTTAAGACCTGGAATAGAAGGGAAACTTTTAGTTTCATGATTTTCTAAGCAAATATCACAGGTCTCTATGATTTTTAAATCATGAGGACATTCGCTTAAGGCATGCTTCTTTCTGCATTTAGGACAGAAAATAGCTAAGGCATCAGTTTCGGCTTTCTTCTTATTTTGTAATTTAAGGGTGTCTATCTGTTCACTAAGACTCCCTAAGATATTTGTTTTAAATTCATCAAACATATTTCCAATTTCTTCCCTACTTATTGTTCCAGTTGCAGATTTATTCACTCTAGAGAGAATATGATCTCTTATATTTTTCCCAGTTCTTGATTTTCCTTTTGAGAGATGAATGCATAATTCATCGATTTCAGGTAATGTGAGTTGATAGACGTATCCCTTCCCCATCATGTTGAGAATGTCTATCCATTCATCTCTAATGGCTTTTAACAAGAGAGATTTTAAAGTATCTTGATCTAAGTTTTCCATTCTAGCTCTTTTTGTGTTGTAATTGAATCTTTCAATTAGATCTTCCAGGGTCTCAGCCTCTTTTTGCATCATTTTGAATACTTAAATCCTTCCAATTAATGGGTATGAAATAATCCAAAAATCTTTGTAAAAATTCACTTTTCATATCATTCCATGTCTTAATAGATTGTGTGATTAAACCCATGAACCATTTTAAAGCTACTCCTTTAAGTGTTGTAGGAAATAAATTTAGTTTTTGAGAGTCTTGTAAATAGTCATAAGATCTACACAAAACTTAAAATTCAAACAAAAAGGTTTCAGGATCTTCATTCTTTAATCCATGGAAATTTGGAAGAGTGGAAGGTGAAATATTTTTCATTGTGGAATTTGTATTCTCATCAACTATAGGAAATCCAAAAGAATTATCATCTTCCCTATTTCTTTTGTTTTCTTCACCTCCTCCTCTGTTCCCTCTACCTCGTCCTCCATCTCTTCGTCCTCCAATTCTTACATTTTCTCCATTTATAATTTCTCCTTCTCCTTCTCCTACCATTGTAGATTCCTCAGAGCTAATATGTTGTTCTAACTGTAAAGTTAATTGCTCTTCCTCTGGTTCTTCTATCAATGGGATATTGAAGAAAGTTTCTTCTTCTTCTTCCTCACTAAGAATTTCTAACTCTTCAGCTATAATGTGTTCTCCTGTAGAGGTGAAAAATGTTACTCCTTCTGTTGGAGATCTAGGATCTTCTTCCTCTAAGACTACCTCAGTGGATGAAGTTGGAGATCCTTCTGGTTGGATTTCTGACCTTAAGAATTCAAGGAGTCTATGTCTGGTGAAATATGGAATATGAGTTTGAGAAGGTGGTGTATCACTTCGTGGTCTAGGTGGGGTGAGTGGTGTTGTTGGAATCAAACTCCTGCCTCTAGCTATGAATCTACCCCTAGAATCTCTTTCTCTACGCATATTAGTTTTTTTAGATGTAAGAAATAAGGCTTCCTAGTTACACTTCCCCGGCAATGGCGCCAAAATGTTTAGTCAATTTAATGTCTTAAATTTCTATCATAAATCATCAACCGAGGTTAGTAATCTAATGAAGTGTGGTGCACTATATATGCTTAGTTAACCTTCTTTCTTACTTTGTTGTGTATGTTTTTATATTGTTTTAGGGGGTTTTTGTTTCTTTTTTTTTAAGGAATTAATCTAAGAAATGAAAACTATGAAATCTCTAAATGTTTAATGATCAATTAAATCTAATGAATTTTAATGTTGAAAACTAGTTTTGAAAGAAGGAAGAAAAATAAATGTTCTTTAACTATTTTAAATTGCACAAAAATGAATCAAAAATTTGAATGGTTAGAACCTGATCTAAAAACAGAGCATTTATTCTAATGACTTTGATATTATTGAATTAAAGCTAAATTCTATTCTATCTTAATCTAAGAATACTCCATGGATTGAAAGCATAAATCCTATGATTTAAGAATTGAAATGACAATGTTAATCTAAACGGAAAACAAATTCAAAGCAATTGGAAGGCAACTATGATTCACTGCATGACCAAATACTTCAAATATCATTCAATTGGAAGATGAAAAAGTCACCTTCTTGAGATGATTAATCAAGCACATGATTATACATTTAAATTGTAAACTTAATCTAAGAAAGCAATTAAAAAGCATGCAAAAAGGAAACTAAACTACTGTATGACCAAATACTCAAATATCATTCAATTTTGGAAAATAACAAAGTCATCTTCTTGAGATGATTTAACAAGAATTTGATTATACATTTAATTGAAATTTAATCTAAGAAAGCGTTATAAAAACATGTAAAATAAAACTAAGATAACTGTATGCTCCAATGCTTCAAACACAATCCAATTTGGAAAATAGAAAAAACTACTTTCTTGAGATGCTTTGATAAGCATAAGATTACACAGTTAATTTAAAAATAATTCTAAGAAGGCATTCATGAATTTAATCCATGGAAAGTAAGCAATTTAATCTAAGAATCAACAACAAGTTAACTATAAAAGCAATGCAAATCTAACTACGAATTGACAAAACAGAGCTAATAAAATTTAAACTAAAAACAACTAAGGAAACATCCTTTCTGTGCAGGGGCCCTCTGCAACAGAACGAGTTGAAATCCTAGCAGACTATGCGTGCATCAAAAAGGATCTGGAACAAATGAACATGGTCTTCGTATTATCAAAAACAAAGTTTTAAGGTGTACACAACATTCACAATAATTAAGACTGTCTTCCGGTTTCAAAACGATCGGTATTCATACAAATTTTAGTGTAACTGTCTTGAGGTATTTTTGTCAATAGATGGAACTTATAACTAAAATATAGAAGCAAAATCTAAGTAGATAACTCTTAATTTGCTACGTCAGAGCAAATCAAGAGTCTTTCGTTCTCGGATCACGTCCTTTGACCGAAGTTTGACCGCGAGCATATGTACCTTTTTCTGTCAAATTCAAATAAGTGGATAGGATGGGATCCATGTGTGGATCATTCCAAATATTCACATGTGACTCATTCCTTAATTTGCTTCTCAAAACCTGTCAAACCATCACAATAGCTGCAGAAACAACAATTAGCTACAAAATAGCACACGTTCTGTAGTTGAGCTACAAAAAGTCATTTAAATAACAAGAAAATTTCAAAATATAAAATAGAGACAATTCAAATGCATTCTCTGAGATATAATATGTCATTTGTCATTGATTGGAGTTATGGATTTATGAAAATATAGGAAGAAGTGATGAAAAAGGGATGTCGAGAGAAAAAAACAGAATTTTGAGTTTCGACATGCTGATTCCTATTTTCTAGAATTGTGCCCTCATGCAAAAATTGGATCATGCATGAAAATCAATAGGGCACAAGTCTTTTTTCACGAAGGGGTGTGCCTAGGTAGGGTTCTTGCTCATCCTAAAGGAGTATGCCTAGGTAGGGAGCATTCCTTTGGCGGAAGAGCGTGCTTTCTTGAGTGAAAGACTTTGTCGAATTTAAGAGCCCATTGTTTCTTTTGTGATATATTTTTGTGCTTTTTATTCTTTCTTCTTTTTCTTCTTTTTGAGTGTGTGCATGGTACAATAAGGAAACTTTCTAGGTCTAGGAAAGGTCATGAGTTCACAAGCACAACTTCCTAACTCGAACACTTCTAATGGTTAAGTGATGAAAGTTGAAAAAAATGACCTAAGAGGATGTGACATTAGGAAAACACACAAATAACAAAACAAACCCGATGATGAAACCTCGGAGATTGAAATGACGGTTAACGTAGGCTCCAAAATTGACGTAGGAAAATAATTTGGAGTATCGTTGTCGCGAGGATAACGATATAATTATTTTTATTAAGAGTATTTAAAACCGGGGGATAATTTTAAGGATGGAAAACTACCTTGAAGTTTTAAATGTTGGCGAATTTCACTAGTCCCTAATATGTGAACTATAAAGTTTTATTGATATGTTTGTAAAGTTATACAAAATTTATAATGATTTTTATATATATTCTCTATATAATGTTGGCTATTTTTAAGGCAAAATATTTTATATTGGTGGGTGAATCATTTTTAGAAAAAAATGGAAATTGGAAAATCTTTTTTTTGGAAAAATCATGGAAAATTAGCCCACTGAATATTAGCCTTTAAAATTTTCCATTTTTAAAGCCATAGATTAAATAATAGAAATAAATTTATTTTTTTCCACTAATATTCACTTTCACCACCTATCCTGAAAACCTTTGTTAAGTCCAATTTTTTGTTTAACGAGATGAAGATCCATATATAAGGAGTGCCACAAATTTATTATCTTCTTGATATTAATTTTTCCATCCACAATTTTTCGAGAGAAGAACATCAAAGTCGGTATTTTGACTATGTTTGCATCAATTACATTTGGTAAGAATGGAAATACGAGCCATTTTATCTTCAATGAAAAATTTGGCATATATTACTTACAATTCCGATAAGAAATTCTGTGAGTATTTTAGAATGTACCTTCTAGCCCATTAAGGATACTTATATTTCACATTCCATAACCATTGAAAGGATAAGAAACATGGGACATGGCTTAAACCATGCCAAAATTAACAAGAATATTGATATTATGTCATTCAAGAGTGTCATAATTGAAAGAAGAAACAATTTTAATCAATAATATTCTACATTTTACGATTTTTTAAGTACGTTAAAATATGAAATATTCCACCTTTGAAATCGAATATTTACATTAGCGATTTGAATCTACACTGTGAACTAAGGTACAAACATGATATAATATCCTAGACAAATCTAACCATTTTTGAATGAGAACCTACATTATAAACAAAGGGAACCATGTTTTATAACCACTAAATAAATTACAATTTAACATTACAATAAATATACATTATGGTTATTGAACTTTGTGTACATACGTTAACTTGTTACAATAGTTCTCTACCTTTTTTCTCGAGTTTAGAAAAAGTCTCTCCAAAGCTACACTTTCAAAAAGCTCGATTGACCTTGTCGATAATAGAGCCATTAATTTACATTATGTACTCACCACTAAATCATATTATTTCTACTTATAGTAACTAGATGGGGGTTGCATTACAAACTCAACATTGTCCAGCTTTATATATCATTGTACTTTCGATAAGAGGAGCCCATTGAGTTTGGACCAGTTTTTAGAAACCAAAAATATATAGGGAAAGAATAAATAACAAATTTGTTAAATTTTCCAAAAATAACCCATTCTTTTTTAGTATATTAATAACAAAACACAAACACGACTTCAACAAATATTTTTCATTTCCTCATAGAATTTAGAAAGCTACCATCCATCTCATGTCTCAATTAATCAACTGCAAAACATCATCCTTTCTCTCTATTTCTTGGACCATTTCTACTCAATTCCTTATTATATAGCAATGGTGTTCTCCATTGTATATTTCCTCACCATAGTAAGACATATTAACCCTCTTTCATTTTGATGAGGTGAGAGCAACTAGGATGGATCCGAGAGAAAAGAATGTGGGAGTAGAGCTAGATGAGCTTGAAGAAACATACTTAGTTGATGGATACAAACTAGGCTAAGGAGTAGGACTGGAAACGAATAGTTTTAGAAGCATGACCTCGTATAAATTCATAACCACCAAGGATGGTAAAAATTGAGAATTTAGGTTAACAAGTGATACATGTGCAAAATAAATTAATAGTCTAGATGCACATTTCCCGATTTACTCGAAGCCTCTCATGACATCCACATGTAGTGTGTCTAAATTTTCTTGGAGTTAACATTGAATTTTAGTTTCTTCTAACTATATTTGGCCTCACAATGTTTGGCCCAAATTGTAGCTCATTTAAATGTGAAATAGGGACCACAGGTACAGTTATGTATATACCTTGGGAAATAGCTATTAGGGATAATTTATTTATTGAGAGAGCTATCGAAAATTTCACTCATTGACATGTTGCATGAGAAAAGGATAGAAAACAAAAATAAATAGCGAGAATTTGTCCCTATTGGAAAGATTAATCCCAACCAACATAGTTATTAAAGTGAAAACAACCATACGTATTATTTTTATAAAGTAAATCAATCAAGTAGATTTTTATTGCAGGTTCTATTTTGTTTTTAAAGACTCAGGATAAGAACATAAATTAAAATATGGGCCCGAGCAAAAATTAAAAATCCACCACACATCATATACTTAAGAAAAAATGACCATTTAATGCATGGTTGGTAAAACATATGGTACAGACATTTTATTCTGTTAGTCATATGCTCCTCAACATTTCAAAGTTTCAAAAAGTACGTTTTTAAGTACAAACACCCATCTTAGGTTTTAATGCTTAGAATTGTCATGAACTAAAATGTTAAAAATGTGTTTTAATAACTTATGAAGTATTAGAGGTATTTGTTTTAGTCCCAAGTGTAATTCTGAGAGGTCGAGCAGAGAAACTTTTGGAGCAATTTTTTGTTGGGGATAACCCAAACAACTAGTTACTTGCAGGTTATATAGTGACTAACTTTAAAATAATTGAAATCTAAATCTTCATAAGAAATATTATTTTTACTTGGTGAAATCGTTGCAACTTCCATATGGACGTATCTTCCTGTATTTGAAAATATAATAAATATTTTTCTAGTTATTGCCGTTACTATGCTTTCATTTGTCTTTATGTGTAAAATTTTTGAGCTCTTAACTTTGTTTAGTTGGGAAAGTAAAGTATGAATTAACCTCTACGAATATTTTCCTAAAGAGATCTGTTTGCCTCATATTTCACATGGTACTCTTAATTTTGTTTAGTTTGGAAAGTCGAAAGAGTATGAAAATAACATATAATATTTTCTTAAAGAGATCCCTCTTTGCCTCATCTTTCCTTGGTATCGAGGTAAGATTCAACTAGAGTAAAAAAAAAGTATATATTTTTTATACATAAGGAATTAATAAATGAGTTGTTTTGAACGAAGATTTTTTGGAGCTTATTTACCAACGAGGAGAAATTTGTTTCTTATAGTAAAAAATGGTAGCATCGAAACCTGACTTGAATAATCCTAAAAATACCTCAATTTGATGGGAAAATTTTCTGATTATTGAGCTACAGTAAAATGAAGGATCTATTTTCATCTCGAAGATATTTTCGATTAGGTGGATAATGGGTTCCAACGATGGAAAATGTAGCAACATATAATACCTTGTCACAAGTAGAAAGGGATTTTTGAGGAGCAATAAAGAGAAGAATGATTCAAAATCTCTATTACACATTTTTCCAAGCGAGTAGATGAAAGTATTTTTCCTTAGCGAAGTTACATGGAAAAAAAAATCCCAACCAAGCGTAGGATATACTCTGAACATCCTACCAAGAGATGAAAAAATTAAAGAAAACAAAGTTACAAATTCTAAGGAGATATTTTGTGAAAAAATGTATGAAAGATGCGAGAATACGGACCCATTTTTTACATAAGTAATTGTATTGGTTACTCAAATTAGGTCTCATGGTGAGACAATTGAGGAAAAGGAGAATAGTTGAGAAATTTTTTAGAAGTATGGGGAACAAGACTTAATGCCATTGTTCCGGCCATAGAAGAGAAAAAGGATCTCATAGTTTTTAATGGATGAGCTTCAAGCATCATTGATTTCTCATAGTTTATAGATTTAATAGAGCAAGAACTCCTCATTGCGGCACATGATTTCGGGACAAAAGACTCGATTGGTCAAGACATAGGTAAAGGATTATAAAATGCCAAGGAAGTGGAAGAAGGCTGAGACATAGGTGGAAGAGGTAGCCCTTCAATATCAAGTAGAAGGGGTAGCAATAAAAATTGAGATCGGGGTCAAAAGTAAGTAAGCACAAGGATAGAGTATGATAAATATCAAATTCAATGCCATTATTGTAATAATTATGGTCATTATGAAAATGAATGAAGAAGGAAGAAACATGATATAAGTAACAAACCAAATGCAAAGTTCGGAAAGGAAAATCGAGAAAGAAGACAACATGTTTTTATCTTGTATTGTAGCACAACAAAAATAAAGAGATATATAGTTTCTATATTCATGATGTAGCGACCACATGACAAGGAACATATAAATTATTTCCAATATAGATGAAAGCGTCGAATCAAAAGTGGAATTAGGGACTAATAAAAAATTCTAGAGTCATGGGAAAATGAAGATTCAACATTCTAAAAAGAGAAGGGGAGAAAATTACGTGGATATACTTTTTCCCTAGTTTGAAGCATAACCTATAAGCATTTGGAAGGTCATGCAAAGGGATACAATGACTTTTTCAAAAATGGGCTTCACAATTTTTACCATTCTCCTATAAATCTCATGAAGCTTACCATCGTTTGAAAAAGTAGGCTTGTTTATAAAGAGATGATTACCTCATGCTGAGAGGTAAAAAGATATTTTCAAAAAGTACGATAGAGTACTTTTCCTGTAGAATTACTTTCATGGAGGAAGTTGCTTGGGATATTCTTTAGTCACTTCTCTAAATTTCTTGTCATAATATTCATGCTTCATTAATCTATCTTTGATCACCAAAGGGTTAGATGGACCTTTACGCACTCAAAACATCAGATTTGACCATGAACCCTGTTTATTTCTAACTCCATAGTCTCACTACTTATCTTCAAGTTGTATCATCGAGTTTCTCTTGGAAGTTTCCCTTTTTACCTCTAAAATTTGCTTCGGTTCGATCACTTATTCCAATTTCTTCTAATTCTTGCTTGTTCTTAGAATTGAGAAACTTAATGATCTCGAGTGGCCTCTTACAGTTTCTTCCCGAGTTCTTCTTTTGAATTTTTGAATAGCTTCACTTTGCTTCCTTGATCAAAGTCCTTTCCTTCAAATATGACTTGGATGGAAGGCCAAATATCATTAATGAGTTAATGATATTGGCCCACAATTGTTGCTTTTGCTTGGGCTAGTGGCTCTTTTAGTGTCAATTCTTTTTCTAACCTTTTGTACTCTCTCATTCAATCTATTTGATTTCGATTTTCTTATTTATACATGATTTGAGCCAACTTCTTTTTTCATATTCTATGACTTTTTAATTTATATTTAATTCTATTTATCTCAGTTGTTTGGATTGACATGTCTTGGCATGTCCTTAATCAACTTACATGCCTTATCATTGGGATGAATTGCTAGTTTGTTTGTTTGAGATGCTGTTGTTGATGTAGTAGCTAGTGTAGATTTGTAGTATGGGCCCAGGTGATTGTTGCCACTTTGGAACTGATGAAGTAGATGGGGACATTGTTGTAGTAGCTGTAGGAATGGCGGTGACGAGAATTTCTTCCATGCATGAGTCTTCTTATCTGCACCAATTTATGCATTTCATTCTCCATCTCTTTCGAGTTGACATTATCTGAATGATGAGGTTCATCATTTCACCTTTTGTCCTTCATTCTCCACTTGCTTGGTTTGTGGATGTTGGGTGTGAGAAAATTTTGGTTGTTTATTTAATGCAAACAATGTCTGCATTCTTCTTTTTTTGATAAGTTCCTCGGATGCTTTGATGTTTTTTGGGATCATATCCAACCTACTATGACCAAAATTCTTCAAGTGATTTGATTCGGTTGTCCTTGTCTTGTATGAGGAATCCCTTCTCTAGTTTTCAGCGAGCTTTGATGTTTTCTAGAGAATTTTGAGTTGTTGTACACTCGTAGCTTTTGTTTGGTCTGTAGTAGAATATAACGATTTCTCACCTTTGCTTATGGAATTCAATTTGATCTATAGGATGAACATGTTAGCCATGACTTCAAATGTTGTTTTTCTTGTAGTCTTTTTGATGATTTAGGGAGACTAGCATTTGTTGGATGCAAGAAAGGTCATATGCATCTTCTTGGTCTTGTAATGGAATGCTAGAAAGTAATCTATGTTTTGAGTCCATAGAAAGTCTGTTTTCCAATATTGGGCATGGGTTATAGCTTTTCAATGCCTCATTTCTCATTTTGATTTCTTTATACTTCTCGCATTATCTCTTGTTATTTATTCATCAGTTTTTGCTTGATGAAGACACCTCTACGTTTGTGATGGTTTTTGAATGATCTTAGTATTAGAGGTTGATGGTGATGAGTATTCCTTTGAAAGCTGTTGTAGGTGCATTTTCTTTGACCACTATATCTCGTATCAATGATTTCAATTGTCTCGAAATCTCTTCTTGTTCAACTACTTGATTCAATTTGGCCTTTTTCTTATACATTAATTTGAATTTAGTGTCGCATAGTGGTTTTCGGCGAGATATGAACCTTCTTTCTCTTGGCCTCTTTTGAGTTCCCTATCTTGTGGGGGTTGGAGTGTGCAAGATGGAACTAGTATCACCCTGCTTCTCTTGCCTCTTGCAAAAGTATTTTCCAACCACTCTAGCTGGTTGGAGTACTTTTCAATCTCATGGTTTAGACTCATGGACAAAAGGAGTTTAATTTAAATTTTTACTCTTAACTTGTTGATTACTCCCAAAGGATCTATCATTCCATTTGAAACTATCAACGAACTTGAATTACCCGTAAATACTTATCTCCTTTTTGACCAACATTCCTATTGTTGCAAATGAAAGGAAAAATATGGTTTTGTGATCTGTAGGCTGAGTTTTGCTTGTTGTTGCATCGGGAAATTTACTTCATACGAGTGTAGAGATATACCTGATGTATTCTAGTGTAAATAACCTCACTGGGAGGTATTTGGGCATTTTGTACGTGGAGTGATTTGGCATCCATACACCTAATTTCGATGTGTGGTTTTGGTATAAATACCATTCTCCCCATTCTCAGTAGTGTTCAAATAGCGCATACTTTCTTATTTCTTCACTAATCCTAGGTTGACTATCTATTACTTAACATGTTGAGAAGTCTGGATGAACAAATGAATCAATGAAATCATTGTAGCTAAATTCTATGGAATCCTTTTACGATGAGGAAGTACATATTACTGATTGGGGGTTACCCTCTGTGTCTAGGTTTTTTGAAGGGACTGCTAAACCTTTCAGATTGGAAATACATGAATAAATGAAATAAAACTGATGAATACTTAAACACTCCTTACTCTAGTAATTTAACTAGTTGCTCATGGATGGCATGCGATAGGTATTGAGTAAATGTTAAATGTGGAAGGTTGGAGCTATCACTGGGCGAGAAAATGGAAAGAAAACCTAAGACAGAAGCATCTACATATTCATCTGTGAAGTACCCCTACAATGTACAAGACAACATTGTCTGACAATGTTGATGCGGTTCTCTACTGAAAAAATTGAAGTTGAATAAGGAGTGTTACTCTTTGGGGGTTTTTACGTCGTATGGAGGAGGAAGGTTTGGAATATTTGAAACCTCTTTGGGAAATCTAGATTCGGATATAATTCGGTGAGGATTTCAATAGACAATGGGGCTTCATCGATGCTTGGGTTGGATTTGCGACATGTCTGGGTTTTATAGATTATGCAATGATGGGGAACAAAATCTCTTTGCTAGGGGGTTACTAGGGCTCTTTCATTGGGTAGATAATTAATTTGACAAAGTATGGGATGATTTACAGATGGGAAAGATGTACGTAGGGAAAATATATTTAGGAAAATTTCATTCCCAAAGGTAGATGTCATACGGCGTGGTCCATAAATTTATCATGGCTCCCGACGGTGGAGCTCTAGGGAGATTACAAATAAGTGAGTGTGTCACTGAAATTTTGAAAGTCTTTGTCTATACGAGGGAGTGTGTTCAACATCTATTACAAGGGGGTTGCGAGAGGGTTAATAGTCACAATGTCCCCTTGGGAAGCCATAAATTTGTTTATTTAATCAATTTATTACTTTCCTATGATGTGAAGTAATGGCTTACGGTGATTAGGATTACCTGGAAAAGGTTTAAAATCGGTCTTTGGAAAGGTTTTAAAGGCTTGTGACGACATGGGGTTCTGACAGCAAAATAAGCTTCAATGGTCTTATAAAGCTTCCAATGTAAGTCGACAATCAGTTCTGAGTAGTAGTAGGCGTGAATTACGGGTCTAGATTAGATTTTACGAATATGTCGACAACGTTTCTTTTATGCAAAATTCAACAGAAAATATTGAAAAAATTTGTTGAAGGGTGGGCTTTATTGTTTTTTAACCAACAGTGGTTAATCATATGGGCGCGAGTGCTTTAAATTTAAAACAAAGGCTCGTTTCATTATAATTGGGTCATAAAACAAGATAAGTGGTTATCGCACGCGAAAAGGTGGGTTGGTGGTTTTTGGGCTAGGGGAGTGCGATAAGACGTGGGGCTGCCATGTAGACAGGGGAGAAGGGGGTGCAAAACCACCATTTTTAACCTCGATAGTTTTAAACGTTGGGGCGAGTAGGGAGTGCGAAAAATCTCATTGGTCGTTGGATCAGATGAATGGAAATCGACGGATGATGGGTGTTGAGGGATGAGTCGAGGATTTGATAGGAGGTGGGGATCGAGAATGAGTTATGCGGGGTTATAATACATATGTGAAGGCTTAATGATATAGGTGGGTCGGGACTTATAATGGTTAGGTTTTATATGCTAGCGGGGAAGGGATTATTATAAGCGGGCACGGAACATATATAAAACTATAGGTTTAAATTAATATGAAGAGATTAATGAAATATGTAAAGCGGGAGTAAAAATACACTAGGGATATGCATTAAAAAAGATATCGGGAAGGGATTACTGAGTGGGTCTCGATATTTTAAACATTTAAAACTTAGGATAAGTGTATTTTGGAGTGTTTTTAAATGGAAAAGGGAATTAGTAAGGGAGGGATTTTTACTTTTCAAAGGAAAATATGTTTTTTAAGCTGGGAATAGGGGTTTTAGGAAGGGAAAATGGGTAAAATAAGGGGAGAAGGTTAGTATGAAGGGAAAGGGATATTTTTACAAGGGAAAACGCCTTTTTAAGAATGACAAATGGGGTCTTAAGCAAAGGGTAAGGGGGATTTTGGGGAATATTAGTGATATGAAATGACTAATCGATGCTTTCCATGGCTTGTAAAAGTGCTTTTGCCTACCCTTCATTTACCCTTAACATTTTTTTACTTCATTTATTAGGGTGAATTTGAGCTTATTGTACCCTTTATTTTTCTTTTTGATAAGAAAAATAATCTAATTCTAACCTTATAAAACTTCTAATGGCTCAGATTAAAGTGATGAGCTCATTCTATTATTCTCTACTAACTATTGATCTGCAAGATTAAATGGTTTAGTCGAGGACATATTCACTAACTATAATAGCATCAAATTTAAGGAAACGAATGAATCAGATTAAATAGTAGATCATCATGAATTGTGGCATTTTAGACAAGTTGCACACAATTTTATTTGACAAAAAAGATTAAAGTAATGGTAGTGGCATTCGAATGTGCAGCACTTTCATGATCTATTTTTTTATCTCTTTTTATGCTGCTCTATACTTTATCTTATTTTTTGATCTTTTTTACTTTTATTCCTTTGATTTTTCTTTTAGGAGCTTACCACTACTTTTACATTTTTTAATATGGGAAAACATGTTGCAGAAGAAAAGGTATGTAAAATATTACAATACTTTAACATAGTCATTCAAATTAGATCATTATAGGATACTAACAGTGGCTCCCACATGAGGATGGCATCTCTGGTGAGATTTGATAAGTTTAGAATCCTTGACCTTGAAACTTGAATTTTCTTTCCTTGGCTTGATTTTAAATATACTTTTATTCAATCATATGATGTTATACATATAAACTTGAGGCTTCTCTTAGGTCTTAAATTCAAAGGTAATCATCCCGATCCAATCTATACTTTAACGATTTTATATACAATGAACAAAAGTAAAACAAATGAACTAATGTTAATAGGAGAAAGTAATGCTTCACCATTCTACCACATGTTGATACTTGGAAGATATGATCCATCTATAACTCCTTTAATAAAAATGAATTATTACCTCGCCAACACTGTTATCTTGTAAACAACCTCATTTAAAATTTTTATATTAATTTTTATAAAAAATGATTATACACCTGCTTTTAAGTTAATATTAATTTTCTAGCTTTTCATATTGCAAATATTAAGAAAAAACCTTTCTATATATGTACATATTAAAAATCACATGAATCATAAAAACAAGGCGTAAACATAAGTCTTTATTTCATTTTCACAAAACCATAAGGAATAGCTCGATATGTCGGTACCCCGAAAAAAACATTTGATAGATAGAGCATATCACAAAAGTGCATATCGCAATAAACATATGGCTACAATTAACACTTCGAATATCACCGTCTGATGAAGTCTTATACTTCGTCTGCAAATGGAAAATGTTATCTGGCAGGTCTCATTTCAAAGAGTTTCGATGCGATGGAGCCTTATCGCAATGCGCAAATTAGTAAGTCATATCTCGCCAGTCCCTTTTACAAAGCTCAGCGACAATCAAGTCTAGCCAGCAATGTCGAATCGGTAGAAAACTTGATACTGTGATTATGCATTCATTTGAAAAGTTACGATCACGATAGAGTACCAAAAACCATTGCTCATCACTCTAAATCACATCACCCATCGGCAAATTGCAATGTTAGGAAGTTTAAATGATATTTAAACCAAGACTTTAAAATTGTCGATCCCGATGTACGATCATCATTGATCGGAAATTGGTTGGATTATGACATTTAACTCAAGTGAGAACACACGATGTGACTTTTCATAAAGGCATTTAATTTTTAAGATGGAAATTATTATGTTTGATTTATGAATGAAATACTTTCTGGATTATTTTCATGTATGACGTACGCTTTAAATGATTTCTTTTTTTTATGTGACATTGTTCATTCTTCGTTTTTTTCTTATGATTCTAAAATTTTCATCATTTACCACTTATTTATAGCTGCGGCAATCTAGTCCGCTTATTTGTGAACATTTTATTAAGACGCTCGATCGAGAGAAATGTATAAGAAGCTTGAAAGCGAAGGTTACCACATCGAAAAAGCTAGTGAAGTTAAGTGTGTGATACTACATGCCTTGGTCTCGGAAATGTCTTGGGAAGAATTTTATAATTTGCTCAGAAAATTTGAAAATCTATGTGTGAGAAGAAAAAGCGACGATTCCAAATGAGGACTCGAAATTAGAAGACAATCCCCTCAAAAGAATTAGGACTCTTTTCTTCATAGAGTAGCGGCTCGAGAAAATGTATTTCTATATTTTATGATTTAGTATGATGGGTAATAGAGGCATAAACATCACGAGATGAAAATTTTTAACGATTTGAAGGGAAGATGTTACGGTCCTTTAAATCGGAAGATATCGAGAGGTGTATCGTACCACGGAGGCTTTGAGAAGATCTACATGAGGAAGAATTTATAGAGATTTGGCTTCAAAAAATGAAATAGAGTTAGAACTTATTAGAGAATGGAGGCAAACTCCGGAGAGAAACACAAGCATGAATCCACGGAGTATGTATTATGTGATCATAGCACCTCCCTATTGCTACAACACGCAATGATATACGGATTATTTGGGTTTTCCAATTACTACCAACGGAGTTTTCTATTGAAATGGTACCCACGATTGATTCTGGCGTTCTTATATTGTTATGGATTGGTCGGTCATCCTATGCGATAAGTTAGCAAATAAAATTCTTGATTATAGAAGGAATAGGCATAACTCTGCAGGCAATACCCCCATGTCATCTGTGTGCTTTCATTTTGGATACATATGTGATTCTAAAATTTCCCATTTTAGGATGGAAATGGACTCTCAGTCTCCTATCCACACATATATCATAAATATTTTGTTGGAAATCCCATTACGGATACCTTGTATATAAAATTTTCCATGGATTTATGATGCCCATTCATGAGCCATTTTTAAAAAAAATCTCTGCGTGGTTATCGGATAAAGCCAACCTTGATTTAGCCTAATTGGAAGCATTTTCCGGAGAGAGAATTTCACTTACATCCAAATGACCAGTGTAACCAACCCTCATGTTTTGCCTCTATACATTCACGATAAATTACTAGCTCGGGAAATTTCCTATCAGTTATAGAGAATGGTTTTCAGAATCTTAAGACCTCCGAGAAACAAATGTGGCCTACATTTCCTCTCAAAAAGTGGATCTTACACTCTCAATGATTTCTAGCATGTAGAGTATAAGCCTTTAAAATCAAACGACTCAAACTAGCACTCATCACCCAGTAAATACTGACCGAAAATCGCTGTAATGTTACATCTACGGTACAAATAGCCAAGTTTTGCACATGAAGATGATAATTTCGATGACCTATTTGTCTCAATTGAAGGTTTTTCATAGGTTCGAGGAAAAAACAAGTTTAAAGAAACGTTTGGAAAGCATAGTGATATGGAGAAATGCTTATGCTTTTACGGGAACAAGATGTTACTAACTAATTCCACTCTTGACCGGCTACAAACAACTCCTCTATTATCCCAGAAGATCAAAAAGAAGAAAATGGAAAAAAAGAGTGATACTCAAAGGTGGACAAGTAAACAGCTGAGAAGAAGAGGTGACATCTCCTGCGGTATTGATGTCATCTTGTCCCGATGAACCACTAAGTAGTTCTTGAACGCATCGACACAAATTTCTCTATTGTGATTTTCAGCGAAAGATTTGATACATAGGATGTGAATATTTTTGATCAGCGGAATCAGAAAATTATTTTGAGAAGACTTTGAATACAACACGAGACATCTATCATCATAGTTGAAGAGACGATCGATAATATGAATACTCCGAGATGTTGAAATTATTCTTGAGAAGTCCATCTGAGGGAGATTGTGTTAAAAGTTGAAGATATATACACCACTTTTGACATTTTCCTGATAGCTCGCAAAGCATGTTTTGTGGTTAAGAGGCAAAGAAAAGAAAATAAAGCCCTGGACCACAATCTATTATCATACTTCCCAAGCGAATTGATTGATGTTTGTTTTGGAAAAACTCCGAAGATTGATCCTTGGTGAGACTTAACAAAACTATCTCGGTATCGCAAAGAACTATACGGTAACAACCATAGATAAATCTTCCAAGGTAAAATTTGTCTACTAAGAGGAAAAAGACCAAATAATAGTGCAAGCTAGAGCGACAATTGAGTTAAAGAAAGACAATCGAAAATGAAGAGCTTAGAGAAGAGCATTTAATTTGAAAGACAAAAAATCTTAGTGGCAAACTATACAAAAATAACGACAACAAGCGTGACGAAAAGTAAATAAATTATAGACATTGCTTCAAAGAGAAAAAGCATGGCCAAAAGAGGAACATAATGCAATATTGCAAGAAAAATCACAAATATTTAAAGATTATCCTGAGATAAATCAATTCAAGAAGGAAGCCCTGTGAATCAAATCAAAATGTTATCATTATAGCTTGATGTTTTATCTCGAGAAGATAACAATAGTTGATCCTTTATGTGAAATAACTATGTCACTCCTGCGAGGAGAAAACAACAAACTCAATACTTTAATTTGAAGATGTCGATGAGAAAATCTCGGGAGTTTCTCACATGGAAAGAAAACGAGATCAAGGAATTACTGACTAATTTGCCTGAAAATTCAAGAAACACATAAAAGAAATTATGTTTGCGAGTGGGAAGTACGAGTTAATTAAAGCGGGACGAGAGCTATTTCCCGGGGAAAGAATTTTAATGAACAATGTGGTAGAGTTAATAAATGATAACGCTACATACTACTAACTTAATCTCGATCACATTCCGGGACAACTTCAGAATGTCAAAGATCTAGAAAAACAATGGGAGCTAAGAATTGAAAAGCAGGTACCACCAAATTGATGCAATAAAAGAGAAAACATGGGTTTACATTCTAGCAAATTCATATATAGTCAGAACCATACAACCATCAATTGATTATGAAATGCCTCTCCCATGCTATTGCTAATATGCTTTCAAAATTTTACTAATGCCACCTACATCGGTCGACTACATTCTTGTACTGAGTCATGCGCCGGAGTCAAAGATATGTTATTGATATGCAGTGCGCACACTGTCGAGATACGTAAGAAGTATCTTGAGATCTATTTGATGAGAACCGCCAATCGATTTATTGTAAAATCTGCATCTCGAACTTTCATGCATTTTGTATTCACAACGACATCTGTAAGCGATGTTTAGAGGGGATAATTTATTAGAATTTTTAGTGCTATTTAAAACATCGCTTGTATTTAGAAAGGGGTCTTGAATTCTGTAATAATTTTTTACTTGGGGAGATACACTTCTATACTTCTAAAGATATATCTATATATATGTTTATGATGGATGCACATTCTAGTGATTTTATGAGGAATCATTTTTTAGGTAGTCTACACTTCTACGTCTTGAAGATAGTTCTGAAAGTGAAAGAACGAAGATCGGAAGTATCAATTGCATCGGAGAATCTTAAATGTATCTGGTATTTTTTATCATTTTTGTTTTATGTTTTTCTTATGTGATAAAATATTCCTATTAAAATTTCTATTGTTTATATATATATATATATATATATACATGCTTCTAAAAACATTTCTCTGTTATATCATTTATGAAAATATATAAATGTTATCTTTCATAGTATGTATAGAAAATATAGACTCTGTGAATACAATATGTTATTCTACTGTTTAAATTCTGTAAACATAGTTATTATCATATGAAATCTCATCTATCTTTTAAATAAATAAGTCATCTTGGCACGATTGTTTGTTTAAATGAAATTATTCTTAAATCGTGTTCATCTTTAAATACCCGTCTAGTTTCATAGTTATTTGTATTTATTAAGCGATGAGTCATGTCAAACTTTCACCATCCATTATAGAAACACCTAATCACCAACTCATTCCATTTGAACTGTTAGGAAACTAGTCCCTTATTATCAGAGTGAGAACACCATCACAAGCGGAAAAGGAGCTTTATCGAGGTCAAGGATGGGTGGTTTCCCCAATGCTTGAAGCTAGGATTTCCAAGGGATTCAACATTTACGGCACTAGAAGGAGGTCCTAAGCTATGAATAGGAGAAGTAAATCTAAATCCACAAGCCATTCCAATGGTAATTCACCCTCATCACCTTCTTCAACTTCTCCTTGATCAAGATCTCTATGCGAGAAGTTGAAAAGATAATTCTTACCTTGCCAAAACCTTAAACAAATCCAAAGAGAGTCATATGTTGAATCTCCTAAAGTACAATATTTAGTTCATAAACTTCAGGATTTTCATTATCTCAAGGAAAATATGAGTTAACTTAGGAATGAGTGTGACTTCACGATACATTACTTCCTAGCCTCTTACTAGACTACGGAGTGGCAGTGCAGGTATTGCACCAACTAAACTTCCTCTACCAAGTCGGGAAGCTGAAAAAAACACCCTAATTTAGATCGTGAGACTCTTTCATATTCAATATCATCCACATCTTCCATATAATTACCATCGACTTTGCAACTTCAATTCACAATCCATAAGTACGGTTAATAGCAGCACCTACTCAAAACGATTTCAACTATCCCTCCGGCTTCTTCCTACACATTAATTTCAATGATGGCACAAAGACCATGGACCAATCCAAGAGTAGTTGAAATACTTGTAACTTTAATTCAATTACCAATAATCTGAAAAATGGTTACCGAAGTTTAGCCCCAACCTTGGCATGCTGAGCCAAAGAACACATTATGACTTCATCATTTGTCTGTAAATTTAAATGGAGTAACACGAAGATGTTGCTCAGTCGGACTATTCCCATGTACTTTGCAAGGCAGGAGGATCTTGATATTTTTCATTACCATCGGGATCCATTACTAAGTTTGGGATATTTTTCAAGAACATTCTAACCAAGTTCGTAGATGATGATCGATAGCAACTTTGATTAATGATCTCTCCAATTTTAGGGCGAGAATCAAAGAACTCATCAACGACTTCAACTCTCGGTTATGAGTTGTTGAATAAAATTCCTCTTGACATCAAACCTAATTATGAAGAGTACGAGAGCGAATGGTATATATACGATTTTCCTTCAAACATAGCCATCTTTGTGATAAATTTGCTAAACCTACACTAGCCCAGAAAACATGAGAAGCGATTTAGAGTGGAAAAAAGTATCATCGGTTTAGAGAAAAAGAATGCTAATGAGGAGAAAATCCAAAAAAGTTAGTTTCAAAGATGAATCGAAGAAGAAAGCACCTAAAGATCCATATGATATGGAAGGATTACAAAAATTACTAAAAGTATTGTATCCCGATGAAATGGTTGAAATTAAGAAAGCAGTGCTAAAACTTCCACTAAAAAATGCCCTTTGAATTTTGAAAATTGAACAAGCCCAAATCAAAACTACCTAATGCAATATCATCACAGTCGAATTAGAGAAGAGGAAGAAGAATATACAATCCTATCATCGAAGAAAACGAAGAAGAAGAATTAGTTGAATGTCATGGGGTATGAGTTTCTTTCCTAACTCGGATAACGAAAATGAAAAAAGGAGCTCTCCGGTGGTACCAAGAAGTAAGAGTGCGATGTGACATTTCAAACATATTCCAAGAATAAAATTTCAACTCTAATTACTAAATATAAAACTACTGTAAGAGAAAGAAATTCTCCTTTTCCTGCACCCAAAATCAACCATCATCTTCTAATCCTCCCATCGACATCTAAAACCTAATAGTATCTGATTCTATGGATTATAACAATATAGAAGATATTAAGAAGACGAGAGAAAATATTTCTTTGCATGAACTCAACAAGCTCAAGCATCAACGAAGTTATTGTTAAAAAGAACTAAATGCTGATGCTGCTTCTCGTCTCCCAAATGGTGTAATATCGAAAGCGACGCAAAAGGATACGGAGTAAGCCACCACCGAGTTAAAGTATGTACTGCTAAATCTTTGTTTTAATTGGAGATAGATATAATTCACGAGACACCTCCTTTCCTCTTAACTTATGAGATATGTAATATAAATTTACATAAATACTTGATATATTTAGGGTCATCATCGAAACATAATGCCGGCCTCGGTGTGCTCTAAATTAAACATTGAACCCCAAAAAATCTGCGAGTTCATATTTTCCAATTAGATCGAACTAAAGTGCAAGTTGTAGGAGAGAGATTAATTTAGTCAGCTATTAGGTTAGCGGTAGATCAAGAATAGTTCGGAGAATTGATTTATTGATTCGCGACATCCACGAGATCTTATGGTTTTGATCTTAAGCATAGGATTGGTCTCAAGAAAACTCCATGGATACATTTCTACCGATTGGTCTCACATGTGGCTTCCCACATAAAGGGAAACCTAATCAAATTAAAGTTGAGCGGGGAGAGAAAAACATGACTCATACGAGTAATAGAGTTTGAGCAGGGAAAAATCAACTTTGTAGCTTTCAATAATAATATTCTTGGAAATTACTCGGTCGAATCATTATTCGGAGAATTTTAATGCTCACAACAATCACCTTTTTTACGTAAATAGTTTCACTTCACAAATTGAGAATTTCTCACATAGTGATACTTCAAGATGTATTAATATTTACGATCAATGCTGTAAATAAATCTTTAGATAAATCTTTATTTTGGTCTTTGTATTTTGATGGATCAAAATCCAATGATGGTGCGGAAGCGAGGATGTATTTTAGTTAAAACGAAGAAGAGAGAAAACTATGTTTTCATGTATATTAGAATTTTAGTGTACAAATAACATTGTAGAATATGAAGCCTATGATTCAATAGACTTCATAAAGAAATAGGGTTGAATGTTAAATATATGAAGGTATATGGTGATTCTGAAATTATCATCGAGACGATAAGTAAATACTATTCATTGTCTTTCGGGTAATCTTAAACATTACCAAACCTGTGTTCAAGATATTACAACTCATTTTCTACCATTCAATATTCCCCCTATTCCTAGATCTCGAGAATTCGATGGGCGATTTATTAGCTAATTTTGCAACTAAACTCCTTCGAGATAGAGGATTATAGTCACGATAGGTTTTCGGTTGAATTAATATTTCGACCATATCAATCCCGACAATGTTACCAGCGACAGAGTGTTTTAATCATGATGAAGATATCCTAAAGTTATTAACCTCGGAGAAATATTATGATAATCGGAATAGTTGATGAAAGTGATCATGATCTTCAAATAAAATCAAAAAATAATGAAAATTTTATTACAGGAAATGCTGTAGGCTAAAACTTGAAGATCTCTATGATATCAAAGATAGATTCAAAAAGGTTACTAATGCCAAACTTCAGAGTTCAACTTTAAAGTTTGAGTTAATAAGAGGTAGTCGTGAATACTAAACCACAAAATGTCAATCTAGGACTCGACATCTAACGTGAAGAAAGGTTTTCTTTCATGAACTTCTAAACAAATACGAGTGTTTTTGGCTTGGAATTATGAAGATTTGTGAAATTATGATGCATATATCATTCAACATACAATTCCAATGATCTCCAACATAAACCGAGTCCAACAAAAAGCTAAGGAATATCACATCCCAACTTGGAAACTCAAATTTAAATAGAGTTGAATAAACTCTTGAAAGCCAAAAGTTGTTTCCTGTTAGACATTCAAATTGGGTTTTCGAATTTTGGTACTGTTAGAAAGAAGAATAGAGATATTAGGATTTTTATAGATTTTAGAAATCTCAACAAGGGCATGTCAAAAGGATAATTTACCATTACCTCTGATGGAACGGATACTTCAACCGGTGATGAGGTTCAGATTAATGTATTTTCTTGATGGTTTTCGAGGGGTACTAATCAGAGTATACTAGTGCATCTAGATGATAGTGAGAAAACCACATTGAGATCAAATGGGGAACATATGCTTACCAAAAATGCCTTTTGGTTTGATAAATGCTAGAGCTACCTTCAAAGAGCCAAAAAATATAGCTCTTTCAAAGGTTTGATTAATAAGTTAGTTGTTGTCTAGTGCTAGATGACATATACTACCCCTATTCAAAAGAAAAGAACTAACCATCTACATGATTTGAAAACATATATTTTGAACGATATAAAGGTATGGCATTTTCTTTGAATCCAAAAAAAATCATTCTTTTCTCTTAATGAAGGGAAACTCTTAGGATTTATTGTATCTAAAGATGGCATATATATTGACCCCTAACGAAAATAAAGGAGATTTATGTAGTATCCCTTTGCCACATAAAAAGAAATCCCATGCGAGTCATTTTCGGGATAGATAAATTTTGTAAAGAGATTTGTTCTTGATTGTTCTCATATAGTTTTACCTTTATAGATAATTATTAGGAATAATTCTGAGTTTTCAAATGAGGGACATAAAAAGAAAAGAAGCCTTTAATTCGATCGAAACAGGGATGTTATCACTCGGAGTTTCCTAGAAGTTGTGCAAGAGAAGAAAGTATCACAGAGGTAACCTACAAGCAATCTTTTAAATGTAGAATCTAGCCAATGTCACGCATCCGGAGAGGGCTCTCTCTTTATGATTTATCTTTGTTTTTGAATGATTTTAGGCTAGTTATAGATGCTGAAAGTTTGTTTTGGGAAAATGGTGGAATCCACAAACTAAGGAAGACAAGGTTGAGGGCTTTAGGTCCATTGGGCTATGGAGTCTAAGGGATGGCTTTCTTGGATTTCTTTTTCGGAACACAAGATGGTATTACGGGGCAAGATAGCTAGGCAGAGAACAATCCTTAAAATTTAAAAAGTGGATGGATGGTCTTGAAGGGATGAAAGGCGACTAAGAATATTTCACCATATTCGAGAGGAAGAAGAGAAATGATTACAAGCAAAAGAGCAATGAAGGATTCTTTGTTACGGTAATCAACAATATTGAATCAATGCAAAACATGAGCAATTAGAATTCATGCTTATTACTAATCCGGGGAAAACATCGAGAATAATCACATTTGAAAACGAGTACAATTAAGCGATTACTTGTTTCATAATCATTTATGTAAACTATTCGAGAAAGCCCCGGAATATGATGATAGCATAAACTAATATAAAATTTGAATACAAGGGTTGGAAAACTTATTGAACTGAAGTCCAACACATGAATCCTGCAACAAGTCCAGTGCTTCAAAACGTCATCCGGTAAGCCACAAGTAAATTTGTCCAAAAGCTTTTTATTCCGAAAACCTCAATGTTACAGCAGAGTAATAGAATCCACCCTCAACTCTCTCTTTGAGGGTTTATTTATACAAAAATAATCCTAACAATCTTACTCTATCATAGCCAATAATTCAGGCTGATTTAAAGCATATTTACAAACAAACAAAAGACACATGGTCTCGTAAATAGAATAATGAATAACGGCTGATGTGCTGTTCCTTTCTTCATGGACATGCTAAGGATAAGTGCTCAAAATAGGGCTCTGTGCTGTCCTTTGCGTATTCCTTTGACTTGTTGAATACTTTTTCTTCTCACGGATACTCTTTAATCTTTCATCTGATACTCTTTCATCTGCATTTCTGTTTTTTACCATTTACTCAATAGTAAAGATAAACTTTTATCCTAACAACATTTTTTACAAAATTTCCAGCATTTCCTTCCACCACTGATCATCTGGTATCATTGTTCTTCTGAGCTTCCTTAAAGTTTCATCGGCTTCAGTAAGTTTATAAAAAGTGGGCTCGTTTGGAAATAGATATTTTAACTCATGCTCCAGGTAAAACAGATTCCTCACTTTTTCATAAATACTCTTCCCAGTTGGTACTGCAGGTTCTGATGAGCTAGTAGAACCTACAGCTGTATGTTTAGCATGAGCTCTGATTCTTTTCTCATAAGTTTCCAAGTCCACTATTTGATCCTCTGTGAGCATGGGACTTGGCAAATCACTGTCCAGCAGAGCTTGAAATTTTTCTCTGAAAACGTTGATGTCGACCAAAATATCATTACACTTTCTTTCTAGATTTTGCATGAAAGTTCTCTTTGTAAAAATCCTCTTTGCTTCCAAAACTACACCTGTTCTGTCATCAATTCCTAGTAATGCTAGCTGTTGTTTTGTTCTAGAATTCAAAAATTGAATGAGCTGCTGGGCTAGCTCTGGCTTGCCTCTTAATTCATGTCTAGTTTTGTTTATTTCCTCTTGGGCTATCTTGACTAACTCATTCTGCTCAAAAATAGCTTGAATGGAAGGCCAAATATCTCTTATTAAATTAATGATGTTTTCCCAAAGAATATCATTTATTTCATTCAGAGGCTTTTCCAGTGTAAGATCTTTTTGCAAAGCCTCAACCAATTTTTCCAATCTTTTTATTTCTCTGAGGTTGTCAGCAACTGTCTTTTTGGATGTGTCATATTTTCCCTCCAATTTTGTTAATTGTAATTTTGCTTCTTGGAGTTCTCTGACCTTTAGCTGCAAACTCTCCATCTGTTTAATCAAATCATCAGAATTCAAATTAGAAATATTCACCTGAGATGATTGTTCCTGTTGTCCTGTAGTACCTGCTGCTGAAGCCTGTTTGAGAATTTCCTGTTCCTGCAATGCCTTTTCCAGTTCCTTCTCGGTTTCATTTAGTCGCTCTGTCAAATTTAAGAGCAACTCCATCATTTCTTCTTGTGAATTTCCTTTTATTACTTCCTGTGTCTGGGGGTGCCTTGAGGCTGGTATTTTCAACTGTTTTCTCAGTGCAGCTATATCATCCTCTTTCTTTTTTATCAGTGCCTCAATACCATTAGTGTCTTTGGGATTGTGACCCAAACCAATGATGATCTCTTCTAGAGACTTTATTCTATTGTCCTTGGCCTGTGAGGAGGCCCTTTCAATCTTCGATGTTGCAGTAGTATTATTCAAGGAATCTTGTAGTGTTAAAGCTGCCATGGCTTTGTTGGTGAGATTAGAATAAACCATTTCCCCTGTTTGTCTATGAAGCTCTATCTGATCCAAGGGATGGATATCCTTTGCTAACACTTCAAAATTTGTTCTGATGTAATCTGTTGCTGAAGTTGGCTTTGGCACCTTAGCTTTGAAGTGGCTCATTTTCATTTTACCTTGTGAAAGATCAAATGCTGACATCAACCTTTGTTGATTGTGAGGAGCCATCTTCATATACTGATCATAGACCTTCATTTTTAATGGTTCATTCCTTGTTTTGATATCAATGAAGGTTTTCTTTATGTCTCCAGTACCTATCTTGGGCGGTCTGAAAGAAGATACTTCAGTGCTCAGTTGCTTTTGTATCCCTTTCTGGCTTATATTTGTTTCACTTGCTGTACCTGTTTGCTGACTATCTTCCCTGCCATCATCAAATATTTCATCTATGATCTCTACATCTGGAGGTAGATCGGATTTATGTTTTTTAGCTTGATAGACTTGTGGGGCTCCTTTTGAAGGTGTGGTATCTGGAGCTGACCTCTTTTTCCCTATTTCCACATTCAGTGGAGTTTGCATCCCTGGAGCTTGGATTTGCTTTGCTGGTGTTTGAGAAGCTTTAGATTGTTCTGGTGTTTTGGAACTCTGTGATTTTTCTGCCATGACCAGGGTTTCAATGACCTGAACTATAGGTTCTTCTCCTTTACCTTTAGGCTCTGCTGCTACTGATGGGCTGTCTTCCTGTATAGCTTGTTGTAGAGTGGCTGTTGAAGATGTGCCAATATAGGGTACCTGCATTTGATCATATGTTTCTAGGTCAAATTTCTTCTCAACATCTTTCATAAGTTTATTCAATTTGTCAGCTCCACTTCCCTCTTCAACAAGTGTTCCTTTAACCCATTCATCTTGATTTGCATACTGTTCTATGTCAGGAATTGTGTGATGTATATAAGGAGATGACTTATTTTTTAACCTTCTTTCACAAATGAAACCAAAGGGGTCATAAGGGACCCAACGGAAAGATGTCTGGAATTTTTTCTCTAATATAAGTTCGGCATCTCTTTCAGCTTCCCTAGAATTGCAAATGAAAGGACCTAACTGGCTTTTGATCCTTAACTGTGCTTTCTTCTTTACATTGCAGAAATGGATTACATCTGAGTTATTCATCTGTCTCAAGTATTCCAAAGCAAAAATTCTCATTGGTACATATCTGGGTAACTTGAATGGATGTAATTCACATCCATAAATCCTGATAACTGTATGGTTTTGGTACAAGTACCAATCCCCAACTTTGTAACTTTTTGACAATTGCAGGGTCTTTCTTATCTCAGTACTAAGCCTGGGGGGAGAAACTCCTGGTAACAAGGTTGTAGCAGGATGTACAAATTGATCAATGAATTCTGAATAAGAGTAGGGAGAATCAGAGGACAAATGAATGATGGGGGACCAAAAAATAACAGACCTGGGATTACCTTTAGCATCAAGTTTCTGAACAGGGAAAGGGAATTTGTCTGAGTGATAGAAAATTATGAGGTGATAGATAACTGAGGAGTACTTGAAAACCTTTTCATCATCTAGCCTTAAAATTTGATCATGGATTTTGTTGGCAATGAAGGAAGCATAGTCATACTTAATCTCAGGAGGCTGCCCAGGGGTAAAGATAGATAGCAAAGCCAGAGTTATCTCGTCAACATACTCACCGGTATTGAATCCTAAGACAAAGGATATTACATTCACAATAAGCCTTCCCAATTGATTGAAAAAACAAAAACCATAGGGGGGAGTCCCTTTTGGCTGATGCTCAGGTAACATGAAGTACTGACACATTGCTTTCAATTTTTCTGGAGTTAACAGTCTGGTTTTCTCAATTAGCCCTTCCATGGATAGAGCTGCTAATTCTTGTTCTGGCTCAAATTGTAACATAGCATTGATAGCCTGAGGTGTTATAGGGAACAAAACACTTTGATCAGGAGCTAATACAACTCTTTGCGTGGGATCATAATTTGCATGACAATAATGAATGATTTCAGGGAAAACGTGGACTGTTGGAATGAAATACCTTGGGAGATTGGATTCCCACAACCCTATAAGATCTTGCCCTTTTGAGTATTCGTCTCTGCAGCGACAGAAACTCAAACGAGGACTTTCATCGAAATGCAGGTCTTTTATTTGGAAATCTTCATCTATGAGAGGCAAGTAGTCTAAATCTCGGTGAGGAGCGTTCAAAGGAGTGACATTTAGTGCAGTCGGGGAATCCATTTTGGTTCTTGTGGATTCAAAATGGAGGTTTCAGTTTTACTTGCAGACCGGACGGGATATCTGATAAAAGAGGAAATTGGGACAAATTGCAGGTTTGGGAAGCAAATTCACAGGTTTTAACTCTTCAATGAGGACTCAGAGAGGATTTTTAACCACTTTTTCAGAGAAAAACACAATAAACCAAGCTTAACTTGCAGTCGGGGTGCGGAATGATAAATACCTGTTTTTTAATGGAAACTGGTTCTTCAACAGGTAATGGACAATGGCAGGAACGTTCTTCAACACGGGCGCAGCGGAATTTCTAAGTAATTTGGTGTATTTGCAGCGAATTTTGAAATTTGTAGCGGGAGCTTAGTCTCTTTCGAAAACCAAAATAACTGAAAAAAACGCGAAAAATGGCTTAAAAACAAGTCAAAAGGGTTTTTTGTCGTTTTCGGGGTGATGACGTCATTCGACGTACGGGGTGACGTAAGGGAGTGGGGCCGGCGGTATTCGATAAGCGGTAAGCGGTGAGCCCGCACCGCTTATGGAGGAAGGCGGTAAAAATCGCAATGGCAGCGATTCCACAGGATGCTTGCCACGTGGAATGCTAAATAGTCAAACCCGCCCACTCCCCGCTGGCTAAAAAACTCACACGCGATGGGCAGCGGGATTGATCGGGACCGTTGATCAACGGAGGAATGATCTGACGGCTGGAGGAAAGGGAAACTGGTGCGGTTTCGAAAGTGGGCCCGTCGGGGTTTAAACAAGTTTTGACATGTAATCTAATCACCCCGGGGAGAAGCTAATAGGCGGGAATGGTTGTTAATGAGTCCAAATGACTAATTAACCCCGTGAATTTATAAAATGAATTGCGGCGGGGTTTGGCCATGTGGAATGCCACGTGGAATGCTGAGTATGGTGGCGCAGGATTCCGTCGTAGTTTATTCTTGTTTTTGGTGTTAGACACATATGTTACGTGTCTAACGCTTTTCTATATATATTTTATTATACGATGAATAAATTAATATAATTAATTCATCATAGGGGCGGAATGTATATATAAGGTTATAGTTTTACCAAAGGGCTTTATAAAGCGGGGTATTTATTTTAAATGTGCGGGAATATATATACTTTGGTAAAACATTATAATAAGAGGGTTTTGGGGATATTTATTAGAAAAGGGAGTTATATACATAGGAAAAAGGGATTTCACTAGGGATTTAATATAATAGAGTTAGGTGTTAATATGAAAAAGGACAAGGAAAATCAAAACACCTTTGTACATCTAAGAAAGTGAAAACTTATGAAGTAAATTGCACATTTTTATCTTCAACACTTAAACTTAGAATAACAAGTTGTTTTGAGGAGTTTTATGGAATGTTGCATCAGTTTCCTAAGTAAAATAGGATTTTACTTAGGAAAAAGTTAAAAATGGAAGATAATCAATGATGGATTATTTCAAGTGCTTAGGTCTTTTGATCATTAGGCCGAGGGTCCGGTCCCTCCAGAAGTCAAGGAAATGCCTTGAGCCCCTTTGATCTCCAATTACCTTAGTACTTTTTTGGGGGAAATTAGTAAAACTCTTGAGAGGAAAAAAATGATGAGGGAGGTTAATGAATTTGACTTTGCTTGCTGTGATTTTCCAGTGTATTTCCTGCTTTAGTACTTGTGATGAAAGTAAATGATTAACCAACATGTAGCAGCACCATTCATCAGATAACACTTTGTAGCACCATCTACCTACCCTATCTACTTAACACTACCATTTTGTCTTCTTTATTAGGGTGCATTTAGACTTGCAAACCCTGATCAATCTTTTCTTTTTACATGATGAATCTATCTATTTCTACCCTTATTACATCCAAGGGCTCGGATTAAACTGTTGAGCACCTTTTATTCACTCTACCTAGCTACTTATCTGCCAAGATTAAACTGTTTGGCTAGATATTTATTCTCTAATCTAAAACATGAAATTGAAATATGACTAAGCCAAGTTTAAAGAGTTTGACTTATTCATGAATTGTGGCAAAAGTTTCACAAGCTGCACACAATTATTTTATTACAACAGATGAAAAAAGTAGTGGCATTTAGACTTGCACACTTTCCTTGGTCTATTTTTTGCTTGGGGTTCATTTCTTTCTCTTTTTGACCATTTTTATTCTTTTACCCTTTGATTTTTCTTTTAGGGTATACCCTCTTTACCTTTTTTAAATTTTTTGATTTTTGGTTTTTCAAGAATATGGAACACCTTTGCTCAAGTAAGAAGGTTTGAACATATTCCACACTTCCATCAAGACAATCATGAAAGATGAAACCTATTGATATAGGAGGCTAACACTGGCTCCACTTGGGGATGGCTTTTCCTTGTGGAAAGTCAAGAATCAGTAGATCAGATGCCTCAGAATGTCTTCAAACTGAAAGTAAGGAATTTTCCTTCTTCTGGTAGCTTTATTTACATATGATAGTAAAACTTTTTGGAACTTAGGGCCTTCACTTCGGGCTTCAATTCCAAGAAGTCACCATCCAATCCAAACCGCAGTAACAAAAATAAAACAAGCAAACAATATATTATGTACAAGTTAGGAACATTTAAACATTCTAGTAAATTGGATTAAAATAATGCTTAAGCATTCGACCATTGACTGGTCCTTCTTCAACTTCTGAATTGTCCAAGTCCTTCAAAAAATAAGTATTGTTTCCCTGCAAGGCATGAATGATATAAGGCCCTTTCCACAAGAAATCAAACTTCCCATGTTTCCCTTTTTATTCTCTTCTAGAATCCCATCTTAGGACCTTGTCTCCTAATTGAAAATCCTCTGCTTTAGTCCTTTTATCAAACATTTTCTTTAGCTTTTCCTGTAAGACTTGTGATCTTTGGTATACCTCTTCTCTGGTTTGTTGCAGGTGGATTGTCTGATTAATTCTTCTTTGAATGTCATTTGGCTCCACTTGGGCCTCTTGAAGTAATTTCATCACAGGGATTCCTAACGATGATGGGAATCTTGCTTCCAGGCCATAAACTAACTCATAAGGACTAGTCCCAATGGATTTCTTGGTTGTAAGTCTGTCTGCCCATAATGCATAGGTCAGTTTCTTGTGCCAGTTCTTTTTATTTTCTTCCAACAATTTCTTAATGATATTGATCAAACTCTTATTGGAGGATTCTGCTAGTCCATTACCTTGGGGGTAATAGGCTGTTGAATGGCCTAAAGTAATATGATATTTATGGCAGAAATTTATCATTTTCTTTGATTTAAATGCAGCAACGTTGTCTGTTATAATCTTTTCTGGACATCCAAATCTTGAAAGTATGTTGGTTTCAAGAAACCCTATGATTACAGAATCATTGGACTGTCTACATGGGATGGCTTCAATCCATTTGGTGAAATAGTCTGTGGCAGTTAAAATCCATCTATGTTGTCCTGAAGAAGGGGGGTGGATCTCTCCAATAAAATCTAAACCCCATTGTTGAAAGGGTCTTTCAGTGGAAACTGGTTTTAAAGGCAGAGGTAACAACTTTCTTTTACCCTCAAATATCTGACATTTGTGACAGCTTGTTACCAATTTCTTTACATCAGAAAATAATGTTGGCCAGTAAAAACCAGCCCTTAAGATTTTGTCTGCAGTAGATTTCCAGTAGAGATGTCCTCCACAATCCCCTGCATGAAATTCATTAAGCACTTTATCAGCTTCATCTTTTAAGAGACAATTCAATAAAACTCCTTCATGATTCTTCCAAAATAAAGTGCTATCTAAAATACAATATTTCAAAGATGTCATCTTTAAAAATCTTTGCTTAGTTCTGGACAACCCTGGAGGAGCTTGCAGGTTTAATAGAACATGAATTATATCAGTATACCAGGATGAATCTAAGAAATCTTGACTGATCTGGGGAGTCGCCATCTCCTGCTCGTTATCCAGTTCATTGATATCTAAGGCTTGGCAATTGGTTTCTGTCATAAGTTGTGCTAAGCCTTGGCCTTTTATCAGTTTGGTTGGCTTGATTTCAATATCATATTCCAAAATGGTAGCTATCCACTTACCTCGTTTACCTTCAATGCCATCTTGAGTCAAAATATCTTTAACTATTGCATTGGGCACATATGCTATCACATGAGAATATAATATGTAAACTCTAAAATCTTTGATTGCTTTTACCAATGCAAAAGCCTGTTTTTCCATAATATTGTACTTTAGAGGTGCATCCCTCAGTGCTTTACTAAAAAATGCTATTGGCTTTTCACACCCTTGGTCATCTTTTTGAAGTAAAACAGCTGCAACAGTATGTTCAGAAGCAAATGAAAAAATAATACAGTCTCTATCAAATTTAGGACTGGTCAGAACTGGTGTCCTTGTTAAAGCCATTTTAATTTCCTCGAATGATTGCTTGGCTTCTACAGTCCAGTCAATGCTTGAATCTTTCCTCAACATGTTAGTCAGTAATCTAAGTAACTCTGCTAGACTAGAAATAAATCTTCTCAAGAAGTTGATTTTTCCTATAAATGCTTGCAATTCTTTTATGTTTCTGGGGTGGGGTATTTGAAAAATTGCTTGAATTCTTTCAGGATCAATCCTAATGCCATCTTTAGAAATGATATGTCCTAAAAGCTTTCCTTCTTCCAAACCAAACAATGACTTCTTAGGGTTTAAAGAAATTCCATATTTTCTGCACTTTATAAATACTTGCCTTAGATGATCTAAATGTTCTTGATCTGTTTTAGAAAAGACAGTCAAATCATCTAAATAAATAACCAGAAAATCATGTATCTCTTTAGCAAAAGCAATATCCATCGCTCTTTGAAATGTAGCTCCTGCATTCTTGAGCCCAAATGGCATTTTGACATATTTAAACGTACCCCATGGTGTGGTAAATGCTGTTTTATCCTGATCATCAGGATGAACCAGAATCTGGTTGTACCATGAAAATCCATCCAGTAGTGATATTCTCGAAGATCCCACTACCCTTTGCAGAATGTGATCCATTTTAGGTAGAGGATAGTTGTCTTTTAAAGAAACTTTATTCAAATTCCTTAAATCAACACACAATCTGATTTCTCCTGTCTTTTTTCTGGTTGGTACTAGGTTAGAAACCCATTCTGAAAATCTGATAGGAGCTATAATCCCTGCTTCATACATTCTTTTGATTTCCTTTTCAATTGAGGGTAGTAAAACAGGATTAATTCTCCTAAGTTTTTGTTTAAAAGGTTTCTGGTCTGGTTTCAAAGGTATAGTATGTTGAATGATGGATGTATCATAAGATTTGAGGTCTTCATAACTCCAGGAAAAAACATCCTGGAATTCTTTTAATAGTTCAACATATTTCACCTTTTGTTCTTTTGGGAGAGATTTGGACAACTTAACAATTTTAGGATGTTCAGGTGTTCCTAAGTTGCATTCCTCCATATCGGCTTTAACAGGTTCCATTTTAGGTCTGAATGGAATATCGTTTGAGTCAAATAGATCTTCCAAAGGTGTTAATCCTTTGGGTAATTGATTATCTTTTAAATTGATGATTTCTGTCTCATCTATGATCTCATCAAATTCCATTTGTTTCAAATTTTGCATGTCTTTTTCAGTGAATGTGGTTGGATGCAGCATATGAATTGCATTTTCTCTTGAAATTTCCATTTTTTGTTCTTTTTCTTGATCAAATTTATCAGCAGTCATATCTTCATCTATATTACAGTTAGAAAACTCATTCTGAAGTGTCAAAAAACTATTGATTTGATGGTTATTCACAAATACTTGCCAATTCAAAACATTGTCGGGTATTGCAGGCCTGTGTCTTATCTCGGCTGAAAACTGATGATTAGGATCAAAAGGCAACTTACATGTACTAGCAAACATTGCTAAACTGTGAGCATGCAAGTTTTGTTTCCTGGGAATCTTGGCAAGTTGGGCTTGTAGAAATGTGTTGAGAATCTCTACAACTGTCTCTCGGTATTGTTTCGGTCTCATGTCCTTTGTTGCACATTCTCCTTTAATCTGTTGGATAATTAGTTCAGAGTCGCCTATGATTGATACCCTAATGCCTCCTAACTTCTTGACATGTTTAAGCCCCAATAAAAGAGCTTCATACTCTGCCATGTTGTTAGTGCATTTGAAATTTAACCTAAAAGCATGACCCTCTGCATGATTGTTCTCTACATTGTGTAACCAAATTCCAGCTCCTGCACCTAGTCTGTTTACTGAGCCATCAAACTCTAAATGCCATAGAATTTCATGTTCGTAATCTTCATCAATTGTTTTAACAGATTTTCTGACAAGAGCTAGTTGTTTAGTTTTTCCAGGTTTTTCTTGGTCATCTGGTGTTTCTTTGTTTTCAGATATTTCTTCAATTTTGACAGTGGTTTTGTTTATGATTTCCTTTTCAGGAGCTCCTATTTCAGTAGGAAGATCTGACTCAGCATTGTATAAAATAAAAGAATCCATGTCAGCATGTACAGAATAAACAGGGAAGTTTTCAGGCTTCTCATGGCTACTCACTAAGTACTTCATCAAAGTTTCTCTATATAATCGTTTAGGCTGACCAAAAACTGAAATAGTTGCATAAGACATGTCTAATTGAATAGATCCTCCAAGTTTAGCACCCCAAGACCTAGACAATAACATACCATATTTGGGTGGAATATCGGCAACTACTATGTCCATTAAAACAGACTTAGCAGGGTATTGGACCAAAGTGACACACAGATCTTTAATTAAACCTAAACATTTTACCTGACTGGAATCAAATGAAAACAAATCTTTGTATGGTCTAGTAATATCTAGATTCAATCTTTCCATTATTGCTTTTGGCATCAAATTGTGAGATGCTCCAGAATCAAGCATTGCATTATGGAGTATCTTGTCATGAACATTCAGGCTTACATAAAATGGAGGAGTTCCCCCACTTTATGGTTTGCCATTAACCTCAGGGCCAAAAAGAAGTTTGGGTTGATCATCAAGAATATTTACTGAATCATCCAATCCAGTAATATTAATGTTTAAAGACTTGGAAATCTGATTCCTATAGACATCATGTTTAGCCAATTCTGATAAAGGAACGACTATCTTGAGTTTGCCTATTTCAGCTTCTAGATTAAAGGGTTTTTCTGTTTGAGCTTTAACGTTTTGCACAGTTGGATTTTCTCGGTTTACTGGATCTTCAATGTTTTTCTCTTTTTCATGAATGAAGTTTTGCTTTGAAGATGTTTCAGGACTAACTTCTATTGTTTCTTCTACAGTTCCTACTTGAGGAGATGTATTGGATTGCTGTTTGTCAATTGGTTGGTTGTCAGAGACATCTTCAATTATTGGATTTGAAAAACGAGGAGTTATCCTAGGCAAAATCTGTATTTGGGGAATGTTTTGTACAGGGGAAGTATTTTGTACAGGGGGAATGTTTTGTTTTCCTTTGACATTTTGTTTTGTGGTTTTCTGTTTATTTTTCTCTGGTACATCTATCCGTCTACTTCTCAAGTTGTACTGCTTATGAACCTCGTAGATTGTTGTGTCATAGCCTTCTTTGAAATCAAAAGTCTCACCTGAATGAGTGTGGAATGTTTCAAGGATATGATTCTCTTGATCATCCTGAGATAGGAAGATTTCTGATTCATCTTTGTCCACATTGACATTGTTTATTTCTACATCTTCTGTAGGTCCTTCTGAGGTCGAACCTTCAACAAAGTTTTCTTGGAAAGGTGGTCTAATGTTTTGATCAGGGACATTCTTTCCAATATTTTGGTTCAGATTCCTCCTAAAGTTTGGGTTTCTTGCAACATTCTGGTTATCAGTAGCAGACTTTCTTTCAATGGTTTCCACTCTATCACCTAATCTTTCCATACCTTTAATGATTACATCCGGCTTCTTTTCAAAAGCTGAAGGTTCTTCCTTCATAGGCATTCTTCTCTCTGCTCTTTCTCTGGCTCGTTTTTCTATCAGATTTGCTTCTACGCTCACCACTATGCTCTGCATTTCCTCTAGTGTTTGTGGAGCTCTTTCCCTAAGAGAATAAGCTATTTCAGAGTCAAAACCGTCTGGAAATTTGACCAACACGTTATTAGGTGGGGGTCTTAGATTCAGAGGAACTGCATGATATGATTCATTGAATCTTATGATGTAATATTGTACGGTTTCATTTGGTCTTCTTCTTAATTTTTCAAATTCTGATAGGATCTGGAGAGGATCTTTCTTTTTCTCCCATCTGTTCAAAAATGCCCTATACAAAGCTTCTAGGTCAGCAATATTGTTCGGGGTGAGAGCCCTAAACCAAGTTCTAACTTCTCCGGTAAGACTTTGTACAAAAATTCTCATACGGATATCATCAGTATCAATCTCATAAAACTCAAAGTAATCTGTCATCCTTTTGGTGTGTTGTTGAGCTGTGTATGTACCTGATCCGTCAAAAGGTGTGATCTTACTTTGGTAGTCTGGTGGTAAAGCTGGAGGGTTGGCTGGTAATATTAAAGGGGCATATCGATTGGCCATTGGAAGATAAAGTGGAATAACAAGAGTAGCCGGTCTAGTAGGAGGAGATGGAGGTCTGACAGGTGGAGATGGAGGTCTGACAGGTGTTTGAAAAGTGGCTGAGTTCGGAGATGCTTCAGTTATTACAGAAATGTTTGAGCTTTCTTCAAAGGCTTGCTCGGATTGAATGGAGTTATGAAATTCTCTGTCAAGATGATGCGAAACAAATCTATATTGCAATTCTTCAATGAACCAAGGATCTGGAATCAACCTAGATAATTCAGTCTCATAAAAATTTACAAACAAAGATGTTTCAAATCTCGCGTCAAAAGGAACGTCGTCAATATAAATAATTTTCACAGGACAAGATGCAGATCTAGAGAGTGGTCTAGAACTACATGTACTTTCCTGACTTCCTCTTTCAGAACTTTCTTGACTTCCTTGTCTTCTAAGAATCCTAGGGATCAGATTTGGATTTTCAAAAATTGGTGGTGGATTTGGGTCAGGGTTTGACCTAGTATGTCGAATCCTTTCTGAAGCCAGTTTTTTTAGAATATGTGTTTTTGAATTTTGGGTTTTATTTGAAAAATAAATACAACTTCTACAAATTCTTTAAGAAATAATGATATGTGATTAAGATTTCCTCAAAGATCTGTTTAAACTAGATAATCTGATTGAAAAATTTGAAACTAAGATTTCAACTTATAAGCTAAATCAGAGATAGACTGAAACAGCATTTATTTACTTTTGCAATTGCATAGCAAAAGCAATTTCAAAGGCTTCCTGGCTGATTTTCAGACTCTGTCTGTAGATTATAAATCAAACAATAGTATCAATAAATTGATTCAGTTCCCCAGCGGAGTCGCCACTATGTTATCACTCAGGTTTTCCTAGAAGTTGTGTAAGAGGAAAGTATACCCGAGGTAACCACAAACCAATCTTTTAGATGCAGAATCTAGCCAATCTGCATCCAGAGAAGGCTCTCTCTTTATGATTTATCTTTGTTTTTGAATGATTTTGGGCTAGTTATAGATTCAAAGTTTGTTTTGGGAAAATGGTGGAATCCACAAACTAAGGGCAAGGTTGAGGGCTTTCAGTCCATTGGGCTATGGAGTCTAAGGATGGCTTTACTGGATTTCTTTTCTGAACACAAGATGGTATTACAGGGCAAGATAGCTAGACAGAGAACAATCCTCAAAATTTAAAGTGGATGGATGGTCTTGAAGGGATGAAAGGCACTAAGAATCTTTCACCATATTCAAGAGGAAGAAGAGAAATGATTACAAGCAAAGAGCAATGAAGGATTTTTTGTTACAGTAATCAACAATATTGAATCAGCAAAACATGAGCAATTAAGAATTCATGCTTATAACTAATCCAGAAGAAAACATCGAGAATAATCACATTTGAAAACAGAGTACAATTAAGCAAATTTTGTTTCAATCCTTTATGTAAACTATTCAGAAACGGATATGATGATAGCATAAACTAATATAAAATTTAAACACAAGGGTTGGAAAACTTATTGAACTGAAGTCCAACACATGAATCCTGCAACAAGTCCAGTGCTTCAAAACGTCATCCAGTAAGCCACAAGTAAATTTGTCCAAAAGCTTTTATTCCGAAAACCTCAATGTTACAGCAGAGTAATAGAATCCACCCTTCAAAACTCTCTTTGAAGGCTTATTTATACAAAAATAATCTTAACAATCTTACTCTATCCTAGCCAATAATTCAGGGTGACTTAAAGCGTATTTACAACAAACAAGAGACACATGGTCTCGAAAATAGAATAATGAGTAACGGCTGATGTGCTGTTCCTTTCTTCATGGACGTGCTAAGGATAAGTGCTCAAAATAGGGCTCTGTGCTGTCCTTTGCGTATTCCTTTGACTTGTTGAATACTTTTCTTCTCACGGATACTCTTTAATCTTTCATCTGATACTCTTTCATCTGCATTTCTGTTTTTTACCATTTACTCAATAGTAAAGATAAACTTTTATCCTGACAACATTTTTTACAAAATTTCCAGCATTTCCTTCCACCACTGATCATCTGGTATCATTGTTCTTCTGAGCTTCCTTAAAGTTTCATCGGCTTAAGTAAGTTTATAAAAAGTGGGCTCGTTCGGAAATAGATACTTTAACTCATGTTCCAGATGAAACAGATTTCTCACTTTTTCATAAATACTCTTCCCAGTTGGTACTGTAGGTTCTGATGAGCTAGTAGAACCTATACTAGTAGAACCTACAGCTGTATGTTTAGCATGAGCTTTGATTCTTTTCTCATAAGTTTCCAAGTCTACTATTTGATCCTCTGCGAGCATGGGACTTGGCAAATCACTGTCCAGCAGAGCTTGAAATTTTTCTCTGAAAACGTTGATGTCGACCAAAATATCATTACACTTTCTTTCTAGATTTTGCATGAAAGTTCTCTTTGTAAAAATTCTCTTTGCTTCCAAAACTACACCTGTTATGTCATCAATTCCTAGTAATGCTAGCTGTTGTTTTGTTCTGGAATTCAAAAATTGAATGAGCTGCTGGGCTAGCTCTGGCTTGCCTCTTAATTCATGTCTAGTTTTGTTTATTTCCTCTTGGGCTATCTTGACTAACTCATTCTGCTCAAAAATAGCTTGAATGGAAGGCCAAATATCTCTTATTAAATTAATGATGTTGTCCCAAAGAATATCATTTATTTCATTCAGAGGCTTTTCCAGTGTAAGATCTCTTTGCAAAGCCTCAACCAATTTTTCCAACCTTTTTATTTCTCTGAGGTTGTCAGCTACTGTCTTTTTGGATGTGTCATATTTTCCCTCCAATTTTGTTAATTGTAATTTTACTTCTTGGAGTTCTGTGACCTTTAGCTGCAAACTCTCCATTTGTTTAATTAAATCATCAGAATTTAAATTAGAAATATTCACCTGAGATGATTGTTCCTGTTGTCCTGTAGTACCTGCTGTTGAAGCCTGTTTGAGAATTTCCTGTTCCTGCAATGCCTTTTCCAGCTCCTTCTCGGTTTCATTTAGTCGCTCTGTCAAGTTTAAGAGCAACTCCATCATTTCTTCTTGTGAATTTCCTTTTATTACTTCCTGTGTCTCGGGGTGCCTTGAGGCTGGTATTTTCAACTGTTTTCTCAGTGCAGCTATATCATCCTCTTTCTTTTTTATCAGTGCCTCAATACCTTTAGTGTCTTTGGGATTGTGACCCAAACCAATAATGATCTCTTCTAGAGACTTTATTCTATTGTCTTTGGCCTGTGAGGACGCCCTTGCAATCTTTAATGTTGCAGTAGTATTATTCAAGGAATCTTGTAGTGTTAAAGCTGCCATGGCTTTGTTGGTGAGAGTGGAATAAACCATTTCCCCTGTTTGCCTATGAAGCTCTATCTGATCCAAGGGATGGATATCCTTTGCTAACACTTCAAAATTTGTTCTGATGTAATCTGTTGCTGAAGTTGGCTTTGGCACTTTAGCTTTGAAGTGGCTCATTTGCATTTTACCTTGTGAAAGATGAAATGCTGACATCAACCTTTGCTGATTGTGAGGAGCCATCTTCATATACTGATCATAGACCTTCATTTTTAATGGTTCATTCCTTGTTTTGATATCAACGAAGGTTTTCTTTATGTCTCCAGTACCTGTCTTGGGCGGTCTGAAAGAAGATACTTCAGTGCTCAGTTGCTTTTGTATCCCTTTCTGGCTTATATTTGTTTCACTTGCTGTACCTGTTTGCTGACTATCTTCCCTGCCATCATCAAATATTTCATCTATGATCTCTACATCTGGAGGTAGATCAGATTTATGTTTTTTAGCTTGATAGACTTGTGGGGATCCTTTTGAAGGTGTGGTATCTGGAGCTGACCTCTTTTTCCCTATTTCCACATTCAGTGGAGTTTGCATCTCTGGAGCTTGGATTTGCTTTGCTGGTGTTTGAGAAGCTTTAGATTGTTCTGGTGTTTTGGAACTCTGTGATTTTTCTGCCATGACCAGGGTTTCAATGACCTGAACTATAGGTTCTTCCTTTACCTTTGGCATCTTCTTACCTCTTGTGTGTATTTCTAGCTTTTGTTGTAGGTGGTACAATTTGAGATGCCAATACAGAGCTGCATTCAGTCCATATGAAAAGGTCAATTCAGCTATCTTTCGTAGTTTATTAATTTGTAAACTCACTTCCCTCTTCAATAAGTGTTCCTTTAACCCATTCATCTTGATTTGCATACTTTTCTATGTCAGGAATTCTGTGATGTATATAAGGAGATGACTTATTTTTTAACCTTCTTTCACAAATGAAACCAAAGGGGTCATAAGGGACCCAACGGAAAGATGTCTGGAATTTTTTTTCTAATATAAGTTCAGCATCTCTTTCAGCTTCCCTAGAATTGCAAATGAAAGGACCTAACTGGCTTTTGATCCTTAACTGTGCTTTCTTCTTTACATTGCAAAAATGGATTACATCTGAGTTATTCATCTGTCTAAAGTATTCCAAAGCAAAAATTCTCATTGGTACATATCTGGGTAACTTGAATGGATGTAATTCACATCCATAAATCCTGATAACTGTATGGTTTTGGTACAAGTACCAATCCCCAACTTTGTAACTCTTTGACAATTGCAGGGTCTTTCTAATCTCAGTACTAAGCATGGGGGGAGAAACTCCTATTAACAAGGTTGTAGCAGGATGTACAAACTGATCAATGAATTCTGAATAAGAGTAGGGAGAATCAGAGGACAAATGAATGATGGGGGACCAAAAAATAACAGACCTGGGATTACCTTTAGCATCAAGTTTCTGAGCAGGGAAAGGGAATTTGTCTGAGTGATAGAAAATTATGAGGTGATAGATAACTGAGGAGTACTTGAAAACCTTTTCATCATCTAGCCTTAAAAATTGATCATGGATTTTGTTGGCAATGAAGGAAGCATAGTCATACTTAATCTTAGGAGGCTGCCCAGGGGTAAAGATAGATAGCAAAGCCAGAGTTATCTCGTCAACATACTCACTGGTATTGAATCCTAAGACAAAGGATATTACATTCACAATAAGCCTTCCCAATTGATTGAAAAAGTAAAAACCATAGGGGGGAGTCCCTTTTGGCTGATGCTCAGGTAACATGAAGTATTGACACATTGCTTTCAATTTCTCTGGAGTTAACAGTCTGGTTTTCTCAATTAGCCCTTCCATGGATAGAGGTGCTAATTCTTGTTCTGGCTCAAATTGTAACATAGCATTGATAGCCTGAGGTGTTATAGGGAACAAAACACTTTGATCAGGAGCTAATACATCTCTTTGTGTGGGATCATAATTTGCATGACAATAATGAATAATTTCAGGGAAAACGTGGACTGTAGGAATGAAATACCTTGGGAGATTGGATTCCCACAACCCTATAAGATCTTGCCCTTTTGAGTATTCGTCTCTGCAGCGACAGAAACTCAAACGGGGACTTTCATCGAAATGCGGGTCTTTTATTTGGAAATCTTCATCTATGAGAGGCAAGTAGTCTAAATCTCGGTGAGGAGCGTTCAAAGGAGTGACATTTAGTGCAGTCGGGGCCTCCATTTTGGTTCTTGTGGATTCAAAATGGAGGTTTCAGTTTTTCTTGCAGACCGGACGGGATATCTGATAAAAGAGGAAATTGGGACAAATTGCAGGTTTGGGAAGCAAATTTACAGGTTTCAACTCTTCAATGAGGACTCAGAGAGGACTTTCAAACACTTTTTCAGAGAAAAACACAAGAAACCAAGCTTAACTTGCAGTCGGGGCGCGGAATGATAAATACCTGTTTTTGGATGGAAACTGGTTCTTTAACAGGTAATGGACAATGGCAGGGACGTTCTTCAACACGGGCGCAGCGGAATTTCTGAGTAATTTGGTGTATTTGCAGTGAATTTTGAAATTTGCAGCGGGAGCTTAGTCTCTTTCGAAAACCAAAATAACTAAAAAAACGCGAAAAATGGCTTAAAAACAAGTCAAAAAGGGTTTTTGTCGTTTTCGAGGTGTTGACGTCATTCGACGTACGGGGTGACGTAAGGGAGTGGGACCGGCGGTATTCGATAAGCGGTAAGCGGTGAGCCCGCACCGCTTATGGAGGAAGGCGGTAAAAATCGCAATGGCAGCGATTCCACAGGATGCTTGCCACGTGGAATGCTGAATAGTCAAACCCGCCCACTCCCCGCTGGCTAAAAAACTCACACGCGATGGGCCGCGGGATTGATCGGGACCGTTGATCAACGGAGGAATGATCTGACGGCTGGAGGAAAGGGAAACTTGTGCGGTTTCGAAAGTGGGCCCGTCGGGGTTTAAACAAGTTTTGACATGTAATCTAATCACCCCGGGGAGAAGCTAATAGGCGGGAAAGGTTGTTAATTAGTCCAAATGACTAATTAACCCCGTGAATTTATAAAATGAATTGCGGCGGGGTTTGGCCATGTGGAATGCCACGTGGAATGCTGAGTATGGTGGCGCAGGATTCCGTCGTAGTTTATTCTTGTTTTTGGTGTTAAACACATATGTTACGTTTCTAACGCTTTTCTATATATATTTTATTATACGATGAATAAATTAATATAATTAATTCATCATAGGGGCGGAATGTATATATAAGGTTATAGTTTTACCAAAGGGCTTTATAAAGCGGGGTATTTATTTTAAATGTGCGGGACTATATATACTTTGGTAAAACATTATAATAAGAGGGTTTTGGGGATATTTATTAGAAAAGGGAGTTATATACATAGGAAAAAAGGGATTTCACTAGGGATTTAATATAATAGAGTTAGGTGTTAGTATGAAAAAGGACAAGGAAAATCAAAACATCTTTGTATATCTAAGAAAGTGAAAACTTATGAAGTAAATTGCACATTTTTATCTTCAACACTTAAACTTAGAATAACAAGTTGTTTTGAGGAATTTTATGGAATGTTGCATCAGTTTCCTAAGTAAAATAGGATTTTACTTAGGAAAAGTTAAATTTTACTTAGGAAAAGTTAAAAATGGAAGATAATCAATGATGGATTATTTCAAGTGCTTAGGTCTTTTGATCATTAGGCCGAGGGTCCGGTCCCTCCAGAAGTCAAGGAAATGCCTTGAGCCCCTTCGATCTCAAATTACCTTAGTACTTTTGGGGAAATTAGTAAAACTCTTGAGGGGAAAAAAATGATGAGGGAGGTTAATGAATTTGACTTTGCTTGCTGTGATTTTCCAGTGTATTTCCTGCTTTAGTACTTGTGATGAAAGTAAATGATTAACCAACAGGTAGCAGCACTATTCATCAGATAACACTTTGCAGCACCATCTACCTACCCTATCTACTTAACACTACCATTTTGTCTTCTTTATTAGGGTGCATTTAGACTTGCAAACCCTTTTCAATCTTTTCTTTTTACATGATGAATCTATCTATTTCTACCCTTATTACATCCAAGGGCTCAGATTAAATTGTTGAGCACCTCTTATTCACTCTACCTAGCTACTTATCTGCCAAGATTAAACTGTTTGGCTAGATATTTATTCTCTAATCTAAAACATGAAATTGAAATATGACTAAGCCAAGTTTAAACAGTTTGACTTATTTATGAATTGTGGCAAAAGTTCACAAGCTGCACACAATTGATTTATTACAACAGATGAAAAAGTAGTGGCATTTGGATTTGCACACTTTCCTTGGTCTATTTTTTGCTTGGGGTTCCTTTCTTTCTCTTTTTTGACCAATCAAAGGATGATCAAATAAAAAAATCTCCTACATTTCCTCTAATATTACAACTTTCTATTTCTTTATGAGAACCACATTTTCTCGAAAGACTTAAAATTGATAAAGGAATAGCAAGGAAAATTATTTTACCAGAATATGACATGTTAGGTGAAATTAAGAATGTTTTCATAAAAATTTCCTTTACTACAAGAAATAAATGAAATACCAATATTTGTAAAAACCATCAAGAAGCTATGTATTAGAAAACCAGGAAGAAAAATAAAAAACATTAAAAAAATTCAATTGGTGGGAAAAATTACTAATATTATGATGGGGAAAACTATTGTCCAAAAATATTTCGATCCAAGAAGCCCCACTGTAAAAATCCATATCAATATTGAGATCCCAAATACTCTAATTGATTTAGGAGTAGTCATTAATATCATGAGTAAACATACCATGGAACAATTCAAACTTTCAAATCTTCAATATACTCCAACATTATTACAATTAGCAGATTGATTTGTTATTAAACTAGATGGAGTATTAGAATATATGTATGTTTCTCTATATTCTTGGGAATATCTTGTAGATTTCATTATTTTAACTCCAAAGAATAATTTAGGAGGCCATACATTGATCTTAGGTAGACCTTGGCTAGCTACAACAGATGCAATCATAAGTTGTAGATCGAGAGATATGCATATATCTGATGGAAATTCCGTTAAGAAATTCACACTGTATCCTCCTACAAAAACTATAATTGAAATAGAAGTTGAAGTATGGATAGATGATGAAATACTTTGAAAACATGCAATCCATTTATAGTTTTTCACAGTTAGATGAAGAAAATCAAATAATAAATTTAATGAATAATAATTATTCTTCTTCTTATTGTGAACAAAATCAAAGTTTTCAGGAACAATGTAACATTGAAAATTTATCATCACATCAAATTGCTTTACATTCTATGGAAAAAATTGGCAATTCTCAAGTAGAAGTCTTTCCAGATAAAACATTAAATATTAATAATAATCTAGAGGAACTTCAAAAGAGAAAATTAATAATGATGATACAAAAAACAATTTATGCTTATGCATGGGAATAAAATGATATGAAAGGAATTTATCCTAAAAATTTTATGCATCACATTTATATTCAAGAAAATGCCAAACCAATTAGATAACCTAAAATGAGAATGAATCTAAATCTAAGAGAAATTGTTAAAGAGGAGTTACAAAAACTGTTGAATCTCAATTTCATTTATCCTATATTAGATAGTCAATGGCTGTCACCTCCAATGATTGTTCCAAATAAGAATTGAAAATGGAGAGTATGTATTGATTACATAGAATTAAACAAATCCAATTTGAAAGATAATTTTCCACTGCCCTTTATAGATCAAGTATTAGATACCTTGGAAGGAAATAAGTGTTTTTAATTCTTAGATGGTTTTAGTGGATATAATCAAATCCAACTAGCACCAAAAGATCAAGATAAAGCTACTTTTACATGTCCTTTGGTAACATATTCCTATAGGGTACTTAATTTAGGATTATGTAATGCACCGACCACATTTCATAGAGAAGTCTTAGGTATTTTTTCTAATCTAATTCATGATTATGTGGAAGTATATATGGATGATTTTACTGTGTATGGAAATTCTTTCAAAGAAGATATGGGAAATTTAGAAAAATTTCTTATTATATGTAAAGAAACAAATATTTCATTAAACCATGAAAAATATTTTATGATGTTTAATGAAAATATTTTTTTAGGTCACCATATTTTAGGAGATGGAATTAAGGTAGACACATCTAAGGTAGAAGTTATTTCTAAAATTTCTATTCCTGCTTGTCAAAGAGATGTTAGAATTTTTGTTTGATTTAAAGGACACTATATAATATTCATACACAAATTCACAAAAATATCCTCTCTACTTTTCAAACTTCTTTCAAAATATTGTGAATTTGCATGGAAATATGATTGCAAAAAAGAATTTGAAACATTGAAACACAGAATCACTGAAGCACCAATTTTAAGAGGAAAAAATTGGTCTCTCCATTTTAACATATGTAATATTCCTAAAATTAGCATGCAGCTAATAGGAATATTATATTTTGATTTTTGCACCTAGTAGATGAATAAATCGGGAAAAGGACCCATATTTAACTTGTATTGACATAAAATCCCTCTTGGTATGAAAAGGGGATAACTTGGTGGCTGTATTTTTGCACTTCCCATGTGTGAACAGGAAAAGGATCATGTTGATTCAGTCAAGTTGACCAAGTCAACAACGCTGCCTAAGAGGGTGTGGCTTTCTTGAGAAGACAACGCAGTTTTGGAGGGAAAGTATTCACATAGTGTTGGAAACCCTAATAGGTGGGACCCAAGGTGAGGAGGCTCACAAACATTATAAGGAGGAAGATGGTAGACTGTTGGGGTTATATTATGGATTACATTTTCATGTCTGCTTAGACACTTGAGCATTCTTCAGCTGTTGAGTTGAGTATGCAATGATGTTCAGCACAAGGCATTCCTGCTTAGGGATTCCTTCTCCTTCATTGAGAGATCACTTGGAGGAGTTCTGGTCTTCATTCTCCCATATCCAAGCTTATGGCCTAGCACCTCCTACAGCTACAATGTTATTCTTGCAGCAAGAAACACTGTGTTGCTTTGTGTGCAGTGGGAGACTCACAACACCAGCACCTGAGCTTATCTTCTAGAGGAGGGAGCTCCCCTTGCTTTTTAAGATCTTTACAGGAGGTTTCGGAGCTTATTTGACATCTTGGAAAGTGGCCAACTCAGTTCCCATCCACTACAACATAGTTTACTGGGGAAACTGCGTCACTTTTTTGAGAGAAGCAATTGCAGGGTTTGATCCCTTGCTTGTGAGCTCATTCCTTGGAGAAAGGGCCAACCCTTCTCCTAGAAAGCTTTGTATTTCATTCTTCTTCTGTCACTTGTATATTTCAGACATATTTATTTAGTACTGCAGAAAAATTTCATTTTTCAGATCCATATCTGCAAATCTGAATTTTTATATATTGTACTCTCATGTAACCCTTCCGGGTGATCTTATTTTGTATAAAAAGAAGGGAATATCCATTTTCTTAGCCATTTGATGATTGTAAACTCCTTATCTCTTATTTCTAATTATTTTTGTATAAACCCTCATTAAAATAATGCATTCCTTGCTTCATTACTTTCTGCATGAGCTAGGCTATGGGGTTTGGGCTTATTTGAGGCATATTGACTTGGGGAGATCTTTTTATATTGGCTAGAGTTATTTGTTTCACCTGTAATTATTAATGTGAGTTGTATATCATGTATTATAAGGGATCAAAGTACCATTTCTCACTTTTATGGCATTATTTTCTGAAGACAACTGTTTTATGCCCTATATTACTTCATTTCCCCACTTGGCAAGGAGGATATAGGCCATATTCTTGTTGAGGTTCTTACATCTACTGGTGATATGTTCTTTTACATCTAATGAGCTGCTCTACATTTCCATTCTCATGATTTTTTTAAGCTCAAACTTTGGAATATCTTAAGATATTCCAGTTGTTGTAGAAAATCCCAATTTTGGGATATTATAGTGGTATCAGAGCTACCATCTTGGCTCAGCCTGTGGATTTTAGATCCAATCAGAAGATAATAATAAGAGGAGAAAAAAATTATGGAGAGGATGAGATTACTCTCATCCATTTTCGGATCTAAGGAGAAAGAAGAGAAATGCATTGAAACTCCAAGAGGGTTTCAAGAAGGAGAATGCTGCTGTGAGACCTATAGAAGGTTTCAAGAGGAAGAATAAGACCCATGCACTTCCTGTTATCATAGAGGAATTGGAGAGCAAGAAGACCACTTAGAACATGAGATCCTGAGTGGATATTTGGCAGAATACAAGTGCTAACCTAGGGCTTTTAAAGAGACCCTAGATTTTCCTTAGTTTATTCAACTGAGAGAAGAAAGAAGACCATGTAGTAAGAGAATGATAAGAGGCAATAGGTTCTTGTTGTCTACATTTTATGGATCACTCAAGTGTGCAGAAAAGATTTGGGTGATGAAGCTAGAAGCATTTTTCCTACTACATCCAGTAGTGGAGAAAGAGGCTGTGGAGATCTCAGCGCTACACTTGGAGGGCAAGGCAAGCTCTTGGTGGATCAGCCATGAAGGTCATGTAAGAGTATCTATTTTTTTTTACTGTGTTCATCAAGTAATCAAGAGATTGACATTAGGATACCAGAGGAGGAGGAATCCCCTTCTCCACTTGAGGAGCCTTGTACCAGTGTTGTCATAGTCATGGAGGGGCAGCCATCTGTAGCAGCAATTGGATCAGCCAAAACATTGAAGAGAGGAACACTTGTAGCCATAAAAGAGGTTCCCAAGACTCACCAAGGTATGCATGTATTTCCATGTCCTAATACTTTAGAAAATTTTATGGAAGACTTTGGGAATTTGTTCTCACATGGTCAAGGATCAAAACTCATTTCGATGGTGGAACAACAAGCTTGCACAACGTTGTGCAATTTGGGATTGATCCAAGAGGGGATGAAAATTCATTCCTTTGCACCTTATTTGAGTTGCATGTAGCATGAGGAGTTAGGGTTTAAGATGGGGGGAGGCATGATGAATGTTGTGCCACTTTTTGTTGGTGTTTGGTTTTCAGCACACTTGGATCCTTTTGGATTCATGAGATTGATTGATGAGAGGTATTTTCTGAAAGATCTCCAAGGGGTTACACCTCAACTTCCCATGAGGTGTAAGGAGAGAAATCTGTTTTGGAAGAGTGGTAGTCTTCATTGGGAAGATACCAAAGGAGGAAATGATTGGAGGCATCCACATTTGGATGGACAGTATTCTTCTAAAAAATAAGACATGAAGATTCCTCTTTCAAAGGTAGACCAATATCTAAGGTCTCCTATTGATGATGAGGCATTTTCCACAATTGGAGAAAGGGCTAGGGGTGACAGCACAATCATGACAGAGGCATCTCTAGCATTTCATGAAGAAGAAGGAGAAGTAGCTGCTCCAAGAAGAGAAGCTCTTTCATTCTTGCAAGGAGTTTCAAAGAGTCTCACATATAGAAATGATGGCACAATCCATGAGTAGCATGTGCCATCAATATCAGATGGTGAGATCCTGAATACTGTAGAAGATGAAGAGGAGGGAAAGCTTCATTGGGAAAGAAACATTTACCCCTCTTTATTTCAAGAGAGTAATGTACTAAGAAGGCATGGAGATCTTGATCTAGGACACATCATTCTATACATACTTCTATTATGATCTATGCCTTGATGTCTCCTTACTTGGAAGAAGCCCTCTAGGGAAACTCTTTGATGGAAAGAGCAAAGTGTTCTCTCAACCTTGTACATTGATGATACATTTGGCCAAGATAGGAATTTTCATAGTGCTGGAGAATTTGGGTAAGAAGCATGCATATGTCAATCACATTTTACTTTATGATTGCATGCATTCTTTTGCTTTACATGTGCAGGCCATGAATCCTAAAAGGAGTGCCTTACCATATAAACTTCATGGCCAACTATGGGCCAAAACTATTTCGAAATATGGCCACTCCCTTGATGGGCTAAGGGAGGTCTTGCAGCATGATGGGTGCTTCCCTAAAGCACCAAATATACATTTCACCTTTAGCCTTGGTGGAATGGTGATGGAAGCAAGTAAGTGGTATATAAACCACTTACCACATCTAGATCTAAAGCAGGGAGGAGATGACCTGCGCTGGTTTCTATTGGGTGAATATGGGTACCACCCAAAGTTTTTGATTTTCTTGTCTCATGCCTTGAATCTCAAGGAAGGAATGCATAAGAAGGAGGCATGGTTGCTTGGGTTGACAAGAAGAGAGTATGGGCAGAAATTTTCCCATACTTTTCATGATATTTCCAGGGAGGAGAAAGGCACATCCATGGTGCAAGGAGGCTACCCTTTTACATTGTGGGATTGTGAGGGGATTCCATGTAGGAAGGAGATCGTCTCACATAGCAGCATGATGGTGGATGGCTTTGGCATATGGAATTTCAAAGGGAGAATTCATGGAGTGACAAGATACTTGCTACTAAGGGCTACATCGTTGTCACTTAAGAGCATGTTTTTATTGATGGAGTATTCCAAAGGGAGTATGCACCCTCTCCTCTTGCAGATTTTTATGAGAATATTCTCATGGGAGGACTCACTCATGGACTTCACCTTCAGCTCACACATGAAGCATGGTAATAAATACATTTATGTGCTTGTTAATGACTCTATTGAGTATTTCACTACTACATTTGGGGGAAATTCCGACACTTGGTTCCGACGCTTTTGACCAAATGTCGGAAATTTCCCCAAATTTTTTCAATCCCGCCCGAAACCGTCGCTATACCGACGTTTATAGAAAAGTTTCACAATACCGACACTTATACAAAGTGTCACAATTGCGACGTTTGGAGGAAGATGTCGCAATTGCGACACTATGCCCAAAAGCATCGCTATTGCGACGACTGCCTCCAAACGTCGCAAGTGCGACACAATGTGTAAGTGTCGCAATTGCGATGTTGGAGGCATCCGTCGCAATAGCGATGCCTTTTCCGCTGTCGGTATAACGACACTTATATGCGCGCTACACAAAAATATGAAACTTATATGCGCGCTACATAAAAATGATTTTATTAAAAATACGAAACTTATATCTGTCGCAATAGCTACATTAACGTCTGATATCACGCGCGCATTCACCCTCCGCTCTTGCAGAACAACATTCGCCCTCAACATTCGCCCTCAGCTCTTGTAGAATAGTATTTTCCCTCAGCATTTTCCCTCAGCTTTTGCATAACAACATTTGCCCTTAGCTCTTGCAGAACAGCATTCGCCCTCAGCATTCACCTGAGCTCTTGCAGAACAACATTTGCCCTCAGCATTCGCCCTGAGCTCTTGCAGAACAACATTCGCCCTCAGCATTCGCCCTGAGCTCTTGCAGAATAGCATTCATCCTGCATTCGCCCTCAGCTCTTGTAGAACAGAATTCACCCTCAGCATTCGCCTTGAGCTCTTGCAGAATAACATTCGCCCTCAGCATTCTCCCTGAGCTCTTGCAAAATAGCATTCTCTCTCATCATTCGCCCTGAGCTCTTGCAGAGCAGCATTTGCCCTTCATTTTCCCTCAGCGTTCACCCTCATCTCTTGCAGAACAAAATTCCCCCTCAGCTCTTGCAAAATGGTAAGTTCTTACTGTAGGCTCTTCCTCCTATAATAGGGTTGACTCTATTTGGGTTTTTTTGGTAAATTCCATTGGATTGTGTTAGGCTGTAGGGTTCTCTCTAGATTTCAAGAATAAAGATTCAATACCCTCTATTATCTTCATCACCCAATACAACATTTAAATTTTTCCCAAAGAAACGCTTATTAATTTGGCAGCCATTATTTCTCACTGATTAAAAAACCCTACATTTAAATGAAAACAAGCATTGCATTTCAACTACAAAAATCTATTAGTGTTCAAATGTACATGTGTGCATCACTTGTGTAGGGTATTCCTTTTCCACTTTCACATTATCCAAGAATGTGTGCAATATAGTTCATATTTTTTGTGATTTAGATTATCTTGAAAAAGGAAAGGTAAATTATTTCCCATGGAAAAAGAAGGTTTTCCCTTTTTACTACTGGAAATGGTACAACAAAGCTCCATTTCTACCCAAAACTCCTATGAAATAGGAACCAAATAAAGGCCATGTCCTCAATGGACATCATTTGGCTTTGAAAATGGCCATTGCACCGTGTTGTTTCTTATATTACATCACGATATTTTCTTAGGTCATTTCTTGTTTCTTGAGATGAAAAACAACCAAAGAAATCGTGAAGATCCTTTCAAGAAATAAATGACCATTTCTCAATCATATCTCAACTATTTTTTATTTTATTTAGTGGTTGCTTACTTTGAGAGAAATTTGACACTTTTATAAGGAATATAACATAAAAACACAAAATGGGAAGGAATTGATGAGGTAGATGTCCTTTAGTTGTTGTCAATTAAGAATTGATAATACACAATGCATGTTCTGTACTACAAACTAGATTCCTTCCTGGAGTTAGGACATAGAGTATTGAATCAAAGTTGTAGTTTCTAACTTCTTGTATTGGTTCATCAATCTTGAAATTCAGACATTGCGTGTCTTAATTGCTTCATGTTTGAATAATTTTCATCATATCGTATAATAGGAAATTAGGAATTATGATTATTATTACTTTATGGATCTGTTAAGTTACTTTTAAGTTTGCATGGTTTAGTGTGAAATTATTCTAGTGTGCCCCTAGGCCCAGGTGAAGGAATTCCAAGGAATGAGAACCCTAGTTTTTAAATGGTATTGTTTCTAACTATTTTTTTAAAACATACAAATTACAATTAAATTTTAAAACTTAAGAGTTAAAACTTAAATGATTCAAATGAATTGGTATGCTATTTGGATGAATTGGTCTGGCATATTTAGAAATATCAAACCTCAGAAATAAACATGTCTATTTTTTAATGGTAAAGAAGTCTTAGACATTAAAGTTACAGCTCTGTTATAGTAGATGTATAAAATGCTTCCTACAGGTTTATTGGCATGGGGTTGATCGAATACGATCTAGACATACACAGCCTGATTTCCAAGAGGGATTATTTGTTCACACCAAATGTGCTGTAGCTACTATGACTATGATGCAAAACTGGACAAATAGCATATCTATCATACTAGGCATGGCTTAGACAGAGTAGTTACTGGTGAAGAAATTTCTGCTAGCTTTGACTTTAAATGTCACAGAAATTTAATCTCTTAACCAGAGGTTTCTTGGATCTTAATTCTGTGAATTTTCTGCCTTGGGACTACTATGAAATATTATACAAAACAACAGTGGAAGTGAACATTATTCTAATTGTAATGTTCTCTTATAATTAAATTGCCCAAGGGAGGACAAAGTAGCCTATCCAACCCCATAGGCTATAGTCAATTATAAAGGGGGAAGTTAAAACTTAAAAAAAAAAAAAAATTAAACCTTAAAACATACCTACCTATCCATGAATCATAAGTTCATAACTTACCCAGCGAAAGCGTAGACTTACCACAAGCATCCATCCTCAAATTGCTATGGATGAGCCAGAGCCTCAAGATGAGAGTGATTCCTACTTGGAGAGCATGCTAAGTGAAGATCTAAGTGATTCTGATGACATGGATGCTGATGATATGGCTTGAGGAAGCCATTGCTCACTATTAGGCTTTAGCTATTTTTATTTTAGTATATCAAAATTTCCTAGTTCATGTTTACAGTTTGCCATTTGGAGATGCCTTGAGGCAAATTTTGAATTTAGTATGACAATGTACATATATTTTGAAATTTTGAATCATGATTCTAATTTCTTCTAAGTTATTAATATGTAAACTGAGCTCCAATTTGCACTTGATATTATATATGAATCATGATATTATCAAACTAGAAATTTTGAAATTTCAATGAAAAATGTCACATGTGAATGTTGAAACTTGAATGTTGAATGATGTGCATGTTTAAATCTTTAAAGTTTAAAGTTTATAAGTTATTAGTAATTTAAAAATTACTATATTAGTGTCATTAAATTTATAATTTATAAATTATAATTTAGAAAATATAGTATTATATATGATATATAAATTATAATATATATTAATATAAAAATACCCAGACGAACCCACGCACCCTGTTTAAAGAAATGTCGTCTACGTCCCCGTCCCCATCCCCGTCCCCGAACCCACATTTCCTGGCAACATAGTTTCAAACATTAAATATCAACAAAATTGTTTGAAGGATATTGAAAGGAAAAAGGTGATGGAAGATAGAAAGTGCCTTACTTAAATGCTCTAAGGATTTTTCAATAGTTGCTCCAAAAGCTTCACTTCAAGGCCCTTCAAGATCGTCTCTAACAATGCTATACCATCAGCTTCAACAATGTTGCTCCAAAAATGTCCTCAAGATCTTCACAACAAGTTTACTAGAAGTTGCTCCAACAATATATTCAATAAGGTCTTCATTGTCAACTCGTCTCTTTTTTGGGTGCCTTAATGTGCAATGACATGTTTCCAGGACCGAATTCAATGCAAGGCATATTTGAAACTCTAACTCTGTCTTCCAGTGTCTTATTAGAAATTATTTCAGTTTTCATTTTGTGTTTTCAAGTTAGATATTTTTTTCAATTTTTTACATTTATAATTTTATTGCAATGTGGCAGACTGATCAGGGCAGTACAGGAACAACCCCGAGACGGGATGATCGCGGAAAGAGGCCAGTGGAAGAACATGTAAAGTGCCAGCATTGCTCTATCTTCAAGTATTTTAGTTATTTACATAATTGAAATAATATTAATTTTGTTCAAATATGAAAACACCTAGCCAAGGTACATCTGATGATTCCCTCTTTGAGGAAGAGCTTTCTTCATCCCTATCTCCAGTGTTCTTGTTGTGAAAAAAGGCACGAGATACAAGGTCGAAATTTAATACTTTGATAGACACGCCTCAAACACCTGAAACAGAAGAGAGGATAAAAAAACTTATGAGCTAGCTAGAAACATATCAGGTAATAATAAAAAGTCAAAAGGATATTTTTTTTGTTCTGCATGAGATGAATTGTGATAGTTTGATTTTTAATTTTTACATTGACTAAACTAACAAAAAGTTCTTTCGTATGTAGCGTCTTCTGGCATTTGCTGAACCCGGTGTTGGTGGTAGTGGGACACAAGGGCAAGAGATTGCCCAACAACCCTCTCGTACACCTTCTACTCCTTTAGGTGCGAGCCAAGAAACACACCCTGCCCAAGCTGACACCCAGCCAACTGCTGAACGTGTTGGCAATGATGAGGCTGATATGGCCAACTACATTATTGCGTTTCCTGGAGCTACACGTGTCAGCTCCACAGGGACCATTAATGGCATGTTGTTGGTGAACAATGAAGGTGTCCCTATAAAGCACGTACAACTCCCAGGTAAATTTTAATATTTTAACTATTTCATGTACTTTATCTAAAACATATTTATCATGATTTTTATTTTTAAATTAATGATAATATCTTTATTTTTTTCTGTGTAGGAAACAATGAGTTCTACAGGTTTTTGGAGAGCCATGCATTGGTAATTTTTGGCCCAACCATACACACAGGGTGGAATTCCCAGAATTCCAACTTGAAAAAAGAACTTCTAGATTATCTAGAATCCCTTTTTGGGGTCGACACATTTGACAGAACATCGATGGCTCGGGTAGCCGACAAATATTTGAAATATACCATGGACACCTATAGGACGCAATTGAAATTTAACCCTAGATACGAGCGTCGTCTCAAAGTTCCAGAGAGTGAGTGGAGAGCACTCATCCATGATGGAAAATAGAAAAGGGCAAAGAAAGAAGGAAAAATGCCAACTAGACCCGCAAGGTAAATTACAACTTTAATTCAATAGCTTTAATTTTCTCTATGTCTAAAATAAAAGTGTGCTACGTCATATCTGACTTCAATATTTTGATGCTAGGTTTCCTAACACCTCAAAGGCAACCAAAGCTAGGATTGAAAAAAAGGGCCATCACAAGCTAGGCCAGGGCAGCTACTTGAAATTAGCCGCAAGAATTTTAATTAAGTAGCTAAACATTTTATAATTAATTCTATTGCCTTCCAATGTTTTTGTAATCCTATCAAATATGATTAAAAATACACAATCATATGTAATATAGGGTGATGACTTCAGAACAGAAACTACAGAGGAAGATAAAAATATCGCTTTCCATTTCGGCGATCAAGTCGTAGTTGAACGTCGCAGAAGCTTGGGGCAGGTCCCAAGATCCAGAATGCCTAATAAGTTAAAACATTAACCTTTCAATATGTTTGTTTTCGTCCATAAATTTAATGTCTAACAACTTTGTTTAAATCAGGGGAGCAGCACTATCGACGAGGCAAATAACTTAGTTTTAGAGCTAGATGTAGATGATCCTCACGTGCAACCTGATCATTGTAGTGGGGACCAGGTCGACAATGCCACTATCAGTGAGGGATGTGATGGTAATTAATTTCCACTTATATTTTTTTCTAATTATACCTTGATGGTTGTCCTTATAAATTTTTTTGTTTAAATGACAGAGAATGTTTCCCCTGAGGATCTTACCACCAGAGAGGAAGATAGGGCAATAGTCCCAACGCCGACAACTGGTGCACTAGGTAAATAATCTCATTGCAATTTTTTTACTAATATTGCTGAACTAGTTCAATGATATTTAAAAACTGACAATTAAAATTTAATATTATCTGTTTTTGTAGGTGATGCCCCGTCACTAGATGAGACCAGACATCATGACTACGCAACTAGGTCATCGGCGACAACTGGTGCATTAGGTAAATAATCTCATTGCAATTTTTTTTATTAATATTACCGAACTAGTTCAATGATATTTAAAAACTGAAAATTAAAATTTAATATTATCTGTTTTTGTAGGCGATGCCCCGTCATTGGATGAGACCAAACATCGTGACTACGCAACTAGGTCAGCGTCAACAACTGGTGCACCAGGTAAATAATCTCATTGCAATTTTTTTTATTAATATTATCGAAATATTTCAATGATATTTAAAAACTGACAATTAAAACTTAATATTATCTGTTTTTGTAGGTGATGCCCCATCACTGGATGAGACCAGACATCGTTACTACGCAACTAGGTCAGCGACGACAACTGGTGCACCAGGTAAATAATCTCATTGCAATTTTTTTTATTAATATTACCGAACTAGTTCAATGATATTTAAAAACTGACAATTAAAATTTAATATTATCTATTTTTGTAGGCGATGCCCCGTCACTGGATGAGACTAGACATCGTGACTACGCAACTAGGTCAGCAGTGCGGGTCGAAAGGCACGAAACAAGAGCAGAGCACGATGATATTGATGATGTAATTAGGAGCTTTAGAAATAGGAAGAAGAAAAAGAAAAAGAAAATTTGATAATGTAAAATATTGTATTATTATAAGACAAACGTTACCATACTTGGAACGTTTTTTTGCGTTATATAAAAAACTCATTTATCATACTATTTTTATGTCAAGCATTAATTGCAATGTTTCCTTGCGTACTTTTTGTTGAATTTTTTTTTTATTAGTTATTGAATATTTTTTTTTATGCTCATGAAAGTAAAAAATGAAATATAGATTGGGTATTGGGAAATTGAGAGTGATGTGAGGGGGGGGGGGGAGGGGCCATAAGAGCTTCCACCTTCATGTGGTTGGCCCTGTTTAGTAGAGAATAATTTATTGGAGCGATTTAATCTTGGAGCAAACCTCCCTTGATCCAGCGTAGCAACAAAAAAGTCACTGTTGACTTAGTTGCTACTCTTTCAGATCGTGGGAGGCTTGTTCCAAGTTCATGCAACTCCAATAAATTGTTCTTGAAATGAAGAGGAGCTTATTCAGGTATGTTTTGACATTTTCAACATATGTTCTAACATTATCATAAGAATGCATCTTAGAGTAAAAATTACTACATCAATTACTTGTATTTATTGTATAGATAATGATGGATTTTGATTGACTTGGCAGTGCAGGTACAAATCCTCTTGCATCATGAGCAATAAAACTTGTCAACTAGGGTCATGTCCAGGATATTTTTGCTTGTGCGCTTGACCAGGTTCATAATGTCACATTTTGTAAGTTCCTTTACAGTTCATAATTCAATATTAAGCTTGTTCATGATTATTATCTAGGTTTTTTGTATGTGTTTTTCCATCTATTTGATTGTAAGCAACTCTGCATGTTTCCTGTTGTTCACTATGATTTCTCCCATTACCACTCCCAGGATGAATCTGACTTTATTGTTACATAGGTTACTTTATTGTTACTATGATTTCTCCATTTATGATTTCATAGGTTACATCATGTAAAGTTGTCAATCTCAGGTTGGTGATGAGCTTTAGTTCTCCAGATTTGGGGCTTTTCTGATATTTTCTCCCTCATGTGATTCCTGCATCACCTCGTTGTTTGAGCATGCCAATTTTATACCACTTGTACCAATTGGCACATGTCAATATCTGAGTGGTGCCACATTTCACCTATTTTCAGTGAGAGTTTAGGGTTTCTCTAACATAGCTTCAGAAATATGATTCAATGCCTGCTTGAATATCGTCACATAATACTCATGGTTTGGATTGATGAGCATGTTCTGAATGGTTGGTTGATTCATAAGAACCATGCATATAGTCATCTTGAGATATTTCAGAAGTTTTCTCGGGTTTCCTTTTTCACCGTTTCTAGTGGGTGGGATGGTGTGGTGTGATCCATCAATACTGGTGCTCTTGTAGTAGGGAATTTGTTTTTGGGGATATAAAGGAGAATTTGATGTAGATATCCCATTGGATGCATTCATAGATGGGCATGAGAGGTCAAGAATTTAAATTAAAAATATGCAACCTCTAGCATGGCAACCTGAAGGCCGCAAGAGACTCTGGTTAAATATTGTTTTGTGCTGGCCTTAATATAGTCATGATTTCTTTCTATTATATTAATGCAAATATATAGTCCGGTCTCATTAAAATGAGGATTGTGGTTGTATTTCTCTTTGGTTGTTTCTCTCTTAATGCTCCAAAAGTTGCCAAAATTTGCGATAGTTGTTTAGTTTGCCTGTTACAACTTAAAAGTGGTTTTTAGCAATGGGAGTCATGTTTTTTAAGGTTCATACAAATATGAAGATATTGTAATTCTATATTCAGGATAAGAGAAAATGGCCTCTGCTTTGGGAAGTATGAAAACAATTGCCACATCTACCTCATTGGGTAACAATGGAAAGCGGAAGAATTTGGGTGCAATGTTTGATAATTATGGTAGACAATTGTCTTCTCTTTCAGTTTTTTCACCCATTTCCTTTAATCGCTCAAGTAGAAGAGGTACTTTGAGATTACGCGACAGAGAGAAGGTAGTTAATACAAGAGCTATGGAAAAGGAGTTGTACTTCAACAAGGATGGCTCAGTGACAAAAAAATTGCAGGTCAGAGAAAAAATTATGTTTAAAGGAAGGTCACCTACACGTGAAAATTCACTGTGGTGGATCTTTCCTTGTCCACTTATATTCGATTTTAATGTGTTATTTTAATTTTTCATGGAGGGTTGTTTTGGCATATGGTCTGGCATTCAATTGCACACTTAATAAAAGCATTGTCAATTTGTCTTGCAGGCGGTGTGAACAAACTTGTTGATCTTGTTGGAGTCACCCTTGGGGCGAGGGGAAAAATGTTATCTTGGAGAGCAAGCATGGTTCTCCGAAAATAGTTAATGATGGTGTGAAAGTAGCTAAGGAGGTAATTTGTAGATGTGTACTCTGGTTTTCTTTTTAACGTTGTATTAGTTCCCCCTCTTAAATGTCTTATATTTGGTAGGCATAATTTTAAAACTCAAAGGTGAAAGGAAACATATTTGTTACCCAGTGGTCTACTTGGCCTATGGACTAGCCACATTAGAGTAATGCATAAAGCTTTTCACAACAATAAAAGGAAATGGTTATGGCTGAGTCAAATTTTATTGTTATTGACAATGTAATGAAATGTATCTCAATGCTATGGTTTTGGCCTTTTTATTGGTTGAATTAGAGGACCCAGTTGAAAATATTGGGGCCAAGTTGGTAAGGCAAGCTACGGCAAAGACAAATGATTTAGCTGGGGATGGAACCACAACATCTGTTGTTCTTGCACATGTTGGAATATTGAAAAATTCCAGAACACTGAATGGAGAATAAATCTCCCTTCTTTTAACACAGAGAAAATAAAAATTTCTTTGACAGGAGACAGAGTTTCAATACTTTGAAAACAAACTTCTATTCCCTTCAATAACTCAAAAAAAAAACTATTACACTTCTTCCTCACTAAGAGGGATTACAAAATTATGACTGCTACAAAACGCAGTGCATAAAACCAACTCACTGTCTGTTCAAAAAAAACATACTCTGTCTCTAAAACACTCTGCTATGTTTTTCACTTTCGCATTGCTGTGCATACACACTTAAAAAATTACACTCAGTCTTTCACTTTTTACACACTGCTATGTAATAAAAAATTTACGTACTGTCTATAAAAAAAACTACCAAGATTTTTTGTCCTTTTTATTTTTATATGTCGTAACATATAAAACATATTATAATAAACCCTCTTTTAAAAAAAATAAAATTAAAACTAAATTATATGGCCCACCTTTCATTTCGCATATGATATATATATATAACATATGTTTAAAACATATGTATATATTAAAGCATACATAAAATTAAACTATCAAAACATTAAAGAACCCTTTCCGTCGGACTTCAAAAGTCTGAATAGATTGAATTTCAAACCAAATTCGCGTTCCAAAATGGGATGTTGACGTCTGCCTAATTTGTAATGCGAATTCTCAATCCAATGTGCCTTATAAAAAATTCAGGTCCGGTTTTCAGGTTTTCAGATTCCCTTCAATTTCATGCGATCCAATATTAATGCTCCACGTGTCCTCCTTTTGAATTTACAAAACTGGGGGGTAAATTTTTGTTTGTTTAATTTCTGGTTGGTGAATTGCGTTAATGCTGGTTGTTGTGTTTAAATACAATCCTGTACATAAATATGGCTGCGGCCGTCTACAAAAAAAATTGTAGGAATTTTAAATACAGAATTAAATTTCTGGATGGCGTGCAAGCAACCTCCAAAAAAAAATGTTGTTGCTGCATCCGTCCTTCTGCTGCAGCAGTTGAAGTTAAAATTCAACAGCACAGGATTTAATCAGTGAGGGTGTAAAGGTAACTTTTTGTCGATAGTACTGGATTAAGATCATCTATTAATTTTTGTAAGGTCTTATGGTGTTTGGTTTTTTAGTTTTGGGTTGGGCTTATTGAGTCTAAGATAGTTTTTGAGTGAAAAAATTGCTATCAGGTATTAAAAAATTTTGGTTCTTTTGTCAAAATTTATGAGCTTGTTAGGAAATACAAAACTGAAAATGGTTGTATCTTAAATTTGTGGAAAATAATTTTAAATGAAACCTTTTTGTTTAGGTTGTTGCAACAGGTGCAAACCCCGTTCAAATTACTAGGGGCATTGACAAGACAATAAAGGCCCTTGTTTCGGAACTCAAAATTTTGTAAAAGGAGGTAAACGCTTGCCTTTTGAGTAGGCTGGTTTTCCTTTTTGCTGATGGTTTGGTGTATCTAATTGAATTAGTTGCCTAAGGTATTTTTTGTTGCAAACTCCTTTTCATTTTTCATACAGTATTGGCCTTGTGGAATACATTTGATTGTGTGGTCTTGTTAGATCTACAACATTTGTAGTTGTTTAGTCTTATGGCCGAGGTGCACTTTTATTATGGAAATAGTTGATGCAATATTGTCATTTAATCCTTACTGTAGGGTAGCATGTTGAGAAGTTTCTTGTGAAATATTTGGTATTCAAAATGACACTTGATCCTATACAACATCATGCACTTGACTTCAAAATTAATATTCAAAGTGTGCCAGACAATTCTTGCAAAATTTCAAATATTTATGTTGTTTTAAACCATTATCTTTTTCAAGTATTGGATGCTAAAAATGAGAAAAAGACTTTGGTATGAAACCAACTGGTGAATAATTTCCAGCAAAAAACCACTTCCAAGACATGATTTAGAAGTAGAACATATGTACTTATGAAACATAGAAATATATCCTTGATGCATTGTCAATGTTTGGCTAGGGTTATTTTTGGAGAAAATAACTCCTTATTCCTAGAATAGTGATCTTCAATACAAGTAAATGCCAGAGAAGAGAGATCATCGTGTGACATAAACCTATTAACAAAAGTGAACAGGGAATTATTATTAATTATGGCATACTAAGATGTCAGTGATTTTGACTATTTGTCTTTAACATGTAAAAATGTTAAATTCCAAACTTACATCATCATGGTTTGTCATCATGAGCTTGACTAATTGTCCACCATGCTCATAATTTCATTGTTGTCTTCATATCTATAAACAACATTTCAAATAATAATAAAAAAGTTCTATAAGAAAAATCCAGACCTCCATGCTGCTGCTCCTTGTGAGACAAAGTCAAAATTGCATTACACAATCTGACACATAAGAATCTCCTATATTCCGGTGGTATGTATCCAAACTCTTATAATAGTGTCTTCAAGACTTATGTTGACATTTCCAATGAGATATTTAAGCAATGAAAGATGGAGCCTTCTTCATTTTTGTATATGTAACAATATTTTATTAATATAAAGATTGATGGTTTTGTATTTCTGAAAATGAAATGTAAAAATAATTTACTGTGGTCAATTGAAAAGTTTTTTTTTAAAGCTTTTCATTATGGAAGGGCAACATAGATATATGCCCTTCTAATTAAAATTCAGACCTGTCCTTCAAATTTGATCACCGTGTGGGACCTTAACAAACAATAAAACTATTCCGCCGCGCGTTATATAAAACATATAACAAAACCTTTGTCAAAACTTCAAACGAACCCTTTAGCCGTGGGTATTTCATCACAAATTGATCATTTTACCATGTACCTTCTTCTAGAGGAATATTCTTCCACTTGATTAGGTACTTCATAATGGTTATATGTCAAAGAGATACATAATGTTTATCTATAACTTTTTGTGGTTCAAGAATCAACTTTCATTCTTCATCTAATTTGGAAGTTCTATTTACATTGGCATATTTTTTCCCAAAACATTTTTTAGGCAAGATACATGAAAAACCTTATGAATGCAAGAAGAAGGAAAATATAACTTCTATACCACTTGTGCAATCCTATGAATAATTATTTAGGGCCATCACATTTTTGAGCTAATTCTTTATTCTTCTTTTTCTTGAATGAAGATTGCTTATAATGCTATAATCTAAAAAATACCCAATTACCCTCCTCAAATTATCTTTCACTTCAATGTTGTTCCCCTTGTTGTTTTATCATGTTTCATGTCATTTGAAGGTTTTCCATAATATTTTTCAAAGTTTCTTTAGTATTTTCCATATGTGACTCTGTTTCCTATACTTTGGACTTATCTTGCAAAAAGTATGAGATACTAGGAGTTGGATATCCATAAAGGGCCTTAAATGGAGAAATTTTAGTAGATGTGTGATATGTAGTATCATATTACCATTCTTCCTTGACTAACCCACTTCATCCATTAGGATTTCTTTTCTAAAGAGCAACATTGTAGATAACCTTAAAAACATTTGTTAACTATTTTTGTTTGACCATTTGATTGTGTTTGATATGTAGAACTCATGGCAGCTAGTGTTTCTCCACTCATATTAAATAATTATTTCCAAAAGTTTATTGTTACTATTACTTTAGGAAAACCATAAAGACTATGAATTTCTTTCACGGACACTTCTGCCACTTGGCTTGTTGTTTATGTACTTTGAGCTCTACAAAAAAAATCTACAAAATTTGTCTATATAAATGACCACAAAAATGTAATACTTACCTTTATATTTTAGTAACCCTGTAATAAAGTCTATTGATATATCTTCTAGTCTTTGAATATGTATGTGGAATGGTTGAAGTAACCCTAGAGATTTTACTATCTCTCTTTTATTTATTATGCAAACTCGACCTTCTCTTACAAAATTTTGAATATCTTTCTTCATTCCTTCCAAAAATATATTTTTTGATCCTTTGAGATGTTTTAAGGAACCCTGCGTCCTACCATCATAGAGACATGGGACTCCCTTAATATTTTTTTATTCAAATATGCTTGTGTGCATAAAAATATTCTACATTTGCACCAAAATATATCTCTCTTTCACTCCCAATGCTCCATAGAGTTCATCCCATCCTTTATAAATTTTAGTTTTTGTTTAGTACTATTGTCATTTTTCCATTATGGCAAGCTTCTTCTAGCCACCTAGGAATAGAAAATGTAATTGGATATAAATTTGAGGCCTCTTCTATTTTAGAAAGAGTATCATGTACTAAATTTTCCTTACCCTTTTTGCAGATTATCTCAAAATTAAAACTTTGCATTTTTTCTCCTCATTTTTGTTAATCTTCCAATGAAATCCATAGCTTCAAAAATACTTTATGCTATCATGGTATATCTTGACTTTAAAGTACCTCCCAATGATATGCTATCCCCATTTTTTATTGCATGTAATATTGCTTCCATTTATTTTTCATATGTAGATTTCACCAAATATTTTCTTTGAATTCCTTGCTTTTAAAAGCCAATGATATCCCTTATTGTGTTAATGTTACGTAAATTCCTTTTCCTAGTGCCTCACACTCTACTATGAATGTTTTACCAAAAGTAGGTGAAATCGATGTTGGTGTAGAAGACATGGCATCCATTAAAAGAGAGAATGCCAAAGTAGCCTCATCATTCCATATAAATGATATTTTCTTCAAGAGATATGTGAGTGGAATTGAAATGCATGCATAATTCTTAACAAATGATCAATAATATCATGTAATTCTAAAAAATCTTCTAAAAACCTTGATTTTCTTAGGAATAGGTCATTTTGTAATAGCTTGCATCTTTTGAGGCTCCAACTTCACTCCTTCCTTTAAAACAATATGAACCAAATACTCAAATTCTTATTTCCCAAAAGCAAATTTGGATATTTTTACATAAAAATGATTGTTCTCAATAATTTATATAACTTTTCCACATGTTTAGTGTGGTATTCCCATGATTTATTATAAATATGTGTATTATCAAAGAAAAGCAACACAAATTTTATAAGATGGGATCAAACAAAATTGTTCTTAAGTCAAGCCCGCCGGACTTCAAACGGCGATAAACCATAATTCAAACCCACTTCGCGTTCCAAAATAGCCTACTGACGTCGGCCAATTTTGTGACGCGAAAACCAATTGAATTCCGCTCTAATATTTTTCGGGTCCGAAGTTGGGCTGGCGTACGGAGGGAGAGTTGTGACGCGAATTTCTTATCAAATTCGCCCTAATCTTTTTTGGGTCTGGATTTCCACTGCGCGAGGGGCCCAAACAAAGATCTGCTCCAATCAATTTCTGCCATGTGTCCTCAATCAAATGTTGCCCTGTTCCTGGATGCGGGTGCATTCGATGGCGTTTAAGGCGATGGGACATGGATGTGGCGATTTCATATCAATCGCATTAATTTTTAACGTTGTTCAGTTAAGTTCCAAGGTTTTCACATCTAATCGCATTAAGTTTTAACACTGTTCAAGATCGGACCTCCACTCCTGTTAGCGATTCCGCATGCTCCAATATGATCCAGCCTTCGGCTCTCATTAATGATCAGATATTAATTATGATAGGCATTTTTCGATTGCATTGCAGTCGGGTCAATAATATGGCATTTCGCTATGGTTTTTTAGACGAGCCGGTTGCTGGGTTACACTGCCTGCTCACTGTGACGAGAAGGAGAAGTGGCCAGCTGAACTACTGCTTAGACCTTGTTTCATTTATGCAATTCTCTCGGTCTGGTCCTTGTCTGTCTTCCTATGTTTCTTGGAATTATGCTTCTCCATCTCCTCTTGTGCCCACTTCTGAGACTGCACCCATGCCTCACCTGCGTCAAAGGATGCATTGCCGCAGGGGGAGCACTAGAGGTCAACCCCTGCGCACTCCCTCCAGCCCCTCAACCGAGTCGACTTCCCAGTCCAGTGATTATCACGCAGGTCTCTATCCAGATACTAGAAGTGGGCAGGGTCGGGTTCTAGGATCTGGCCACAGTATGGGCTCCCCTGCTCCTCATTTCCCCACCGCTTCACCTTCTCTCACGACGCGCACTGCGCTTTTTTCCTTTAATTTCTCTCTAAACCATCCACGAATCACAGCTTCAATTACTGTGGTTTTCCGTGAGGAGGCCCAAATGGAAGAACAATGCACCCGTCTGGCGGGTTTGAGCTCAGAAAAAGCCGGCCAACATTTGGGCCTTCAGGAGGGGAGCGGTGGCATGGCTGTGGAGGTAGCACCTAGCGATCCTGGACCTTCCGAAGGATGGTGCCGAATCGTCGAGGAGCCGGAGGAGTAGTTTGGTTAATTTGTTTTTCTTGCTTCGCGGCCCACTTAATTGGGCTGATTTTAGATTATTTTACTGTGTTGGACCTTTGTAATATTTTTGAATTCTGTAAACATTCAAGACTAGTTTCCCCGTATGAGGGCAGTCTTCTTAATTTTTTGATTTTTTGATGACAAATTTGCCATGAGTCTGGGAAATTTTTTTGACTTCGGTGTAATTTTATTCCCACTGTTAATAGATTAACTTTACTTAGAAAAAAAAATGTTGCCCTGTTTCTATTTTAAACCTGTTTTTTGAAAAAATGTTTATATGATTGTATAGTCAAAGTGTTGTGGGGTGGTTTATTATATTAATATTTCACGGTTGAATTATGTTCATAACAATTGGAAATTTTTTTTTTTGCCCTGTTTCTATTTTAAACCTGTTTTTTGAAATACAGAGCCATGTTTATATGGTCTACGTATTATACTCTTTCTCTGTATATCTACAGGAACCTTTTTGCTATGAATAGGGTGGATGTTGTAGCGGGCTACTAATGGAAACAAGCGAGCCTGAACCTTACATCTCGGATGCAACAGATGGTTACCAATTTTGGAATCAAGCGAGCCTGATCTTACAAGCGAGCCTGGGTTTCTGCAGATGGTTTTTATTTCCGGGAACAAGCGAGCTAGAACATACAATCGACCCTGGTTTTATACATATTTTTGCTCTATCATGGATGCTTTTTGTGTGAGGCATATATCAAAAGTACATGTCTCTGCACATTTCCTGTATCCGCTTTATGATACTATTTTATGTGTTGACAGGTTATCACTTTGCCTTCAAAACTAACGATGCTGGTCTATGTTGCTGGTTTATTGATATGGTCTGATGGTCTTTTTATATTTTGGACATATCACACTCCTCACATGATTAGCGTTTTTCTCTCTTCAAGGATTTTGGGTACTTTAATTTGTATTTGGAACAATGGACGTCGGTACTCTATCTGTTGCTTTACTATTCTACATACTGCTATTTCACTTTCTTATAGATGCCTCCGGCATATTTGGATGCTTTCTCAGATTGTCGATAATCTCCATGTGGACCATTACTGGGTTTTATATCATGTCCCTGTATGTGACATGGGGTATTTTTCTATCATTGTCTGGGGTGGGACTTCCACTTTTCTGGATGGATATTTGGGTTCCAATCTTTAGATGTGAAAATCTAATGACTTCATGGACTGTTTTACTTCATATAATATATTCAAAACAACGTTTTTTCTCTTGTGAAAAAAAAAAATGATTGTTTATAGTCGAAGCACTGCGGGGCGGTTTATTATATTATTATTTCACGGTCATTGGAACGCCCACAATTCATAACAAATATTGGAGATTTACTGTCCTGTTTTAAAGTTTCATTTTTTTTTTTTAAATTGAACCTGCCATCGGTATACAGACACCTTGTAAGCGTCGGAATTGCAACAGCTTGAAAACGTCAGAAGAGAGACAGTATAAAAATGTCAGACCACATTTCGTCGGAATTGCGACAGTTTACAAACGTCGGAAGAGCGACTTTCAAAACGTCGGACCACATTTCGTCGAAATTGCGACAGTTCACAAACGTTGGAAGAGCAACGTCCAAAACGTCGGACCACATTGCGTCGAAATTGCGACAGTTTAAAAACGTCGGAAGAGCGACGCTCAAAACGTCGGACCACATTTCGTCGGAATTATGACAGTTTAAAAATGTCAGAAGAGCGATGTTCAAAACGTCGGACCACATTTCGTCAGAATTGCGACAGTTTACAAACGTTGGAAGAGCGACGGTTTGGGAAACGTCGAAAGAGAGACGCCTATTTGGAAGCAACGGAAAAAGTGTCGGAAGTGCGACACTTTTTAAGTGCGTCAGAATTGTGACGGGATGGAAAACCACATTTTTCCCGTCCTCGAACTGTCGCTCTTGCGATGAATATGTGTCGGAATAGCGACGCATTGGCCATCGTAAATTCCGCCAAATTTTCTAGTGTTTGTATTTTCTCACCATATGTAAACAGTGCATTGCTCCCCAAGAGAGCAAGATTACTTTTGGGTTTCATGGTCACTTTAGGGTCAAATTTTGTAATGTTGATAACCCATCTCTACATGAATTTGGGAAAGTGTTGTATTGCTTTGATTGTACACAGCTGTTATATATTGCTGCTTACTACTCCATAGTAGATTAGCTAACATGCATAGCTGCAAAATCCTTGAAGAACAATTTTCCACTTGATGCTCCAAATCAGCAATTGAAAGAATTGCACTGTATCCACTAGAGAGACCATGTGTATCATCCAAACTTGCACATAAGATTTAGCCATTTGCTTATTTGGCTACCCTATGGTGATGATGTGCCATTCATATTGTATGGAATGGTTTGGGTTGGCATGATTCATGATTTTGGAGGAAGGGTCCTTAGAGGCTCAATCTTCTTCTTTCCATTAGAGAGCAAACATGTTGCAACCCAAGATAAGCATGCCCTCTACACTTATCATAAGTGGAGACGAGGACAGCTTGGGATAGGCCCTCTTGCCTATCATGTCCATTTATTTAGCCCACCTTCACTTCAGGAGCCAAAGGTGGAGGAGATTCTTCATGAGTTGCCATGTTGGAGGGTGACTCATTTCATATGGATAATAGCTTGGGGGTGGAGGTTTCACTTGGGAATGAGGATTTACCATGCATTTCATACTCCATTCTTTGAGAGGACCTCTAGACAACACATAGTTGTCTCCTTGAGCATGTTACTTTTCCATGAGGATAGCGATTTGGGATGTGCACTAAAAGCTAGTTTGTTTTGCTTGGGAGGGGAACTATGGAGTTTCATTGTTGAGACAACATCTTACTCTTTGGAGAGCTCATCGTATGAGGGTGCTACAGGAGGGGGGAAGGAGACTTTCCAGTTCTATCCTTGTAGTTGCTTAAGGTCAAGCAACATTTGGGAGGGAAGGACTGTAATATTCCTAAAATTAGCATGCAGCTAATAGGAATATTAGTTTTTTATTTTTGCACCTAGTAGATGAATAAATGGGGAAAAGGACCCATATTTAACTTGTATTGACATAAAATCCCTCTTGGTGTAAAAAGGGGATAACTTGGTGGCTGGATTTTTGCACTTCCCATGTGTGAATAGGAAAAGGATCATGTTGATTCAGTCAAGTTGACCAAGTCAACAACGCTGCCTAAGAGGGTGTGGCTTTCTTGAGAAGACAGTGCAGTTTTGGAGGGAAAGTATTCACGTGTTGTTGGAAACCCTAATAGATGGGACCCAAGGTGAGGAGGCTCACAAACATTATAAGGAGGAAGATGGAAGACTTTTGGGGTTATCTTATGGATTACATTTTCATGTTTGCTTAGACACTTGAGCATTCTTCAGCTGTTGAGTTGAGTATGTAGTGTTTTTCAGCACAAGGCATTTCTGCTTAGGGATTCATTCTCCTTCATTGAGAGATCACTTGGAGGAGTTCTGTTCTTCATTCTCCCATATATGAGCTTGTGGCCTAGCACCTCCTATAGCTACAACATTATTCTTGCAGCAGTAAACACTATGTTGTTGGGTGTGCAGTGGGAGACTCACAACACCAGCTCCTGAGCTTATCTTCCAGAGGAGGGAGCTCCCCTTGCTTTGTAAGATCTGTATAGGAGGTTCCAGAGCTTATCTGACATCTTGGCAAGTGGAAAACTCAGTTCCCATCCACTACAACACATTTTAATGAGGAAATTGCATCACTTTTTCCAGAGCAGTAGTTGTAGGGTTTGATCCCTTGCTTGTGAACTCATTCCTTGGAGAAAGGGCCAACCGTTCTCCCGGAAAGCTCTGTATTTCATTCTTCTTCTATCACTTGTATATTTCAAGCATATTTATTCAGTGCTATAGTAAAACTGTGTTTTTCAAATCCATATTTTCATATCTGCATTTTTATACATTGTACTCTCATGTAACCCTTGCCGGGTGATCTTATTTTGTATAAAAATAAGGGAATATCCATTTTCTCAGCCATTGGATGATTGTACACTCCTGATCTATTATTTATCATTATTTTATACATAAAAACTCATTAAAATAACGCATTCCTTGCTTCATTACTTTCTGCATGAGCTAGGCTATGGGGTTTGGGCTTATTTGAGGCATATTGACTTGGGGAGATCTGTTTATATTGGATAGAGTGACTTTTTTCACCTATAATTCTGCATGTGAGTTGTATATCATGTATTATAAGGGATACAAGTCCCATTTTTCACTTTTATAGCATTATTTTCTGAAGACAACTATTTTATGCCCTATATTACTGCATTTCCCCACTTGGGAAGGAGGATATAGGCCATATTCTTGCTGAGGTTATTACATCTACTGATGAGATTTTATTTTACATCTAATGAGCTTCTCTACATTGCCATGCTCATGATTTTCTGAAGCTCCAACTTTGGAATATCTTAAGATAGTCCAGTTTTTGTAGAAAATCCCAATTTTGGGATATTACAACATATCTACTGATGCTTCATACATAACCTTAGGGTTTGTATTTAGAAAAAGGGATTTAAATCCTTATGCTATTTATCAAGTAAATATTTGAATCAAGTAGAGTTAAATTATACTCTAACTAAAAATGAGTTTTTAGTTTTGTTCACGCTATTGACAAATTTTGTCATTACATTATTGGTTATGAAAATTTTATCCATACAGATCATTATATTATTAGATACTTAATGAATAAACCAATTAATAATGGAATAATTACAAGTTGGTAGTTACTATTACAAGAATTCAATATTAATATTCTTGATAGACCTGAAAAAGAAAACACAGTTGTTGATTTCCTTTCAAGAATGCAAAATGATAATGTTGATGTTCCTGTAAAAGACAATTTTCCTGATAAACATATTTTTGTAGTATCTACTAAATTTCCCTTATTTTCACATATTGCCAATTATTTAGTGATGAGGTGCTTAGAATTATGCTAAAAAATAAAAGTTTTCAGAATGACACGAAACCTGAACGACCACATAGTGTTCGTTGTTCTGAATCCAGAGGAACTCATTTCGTGCGAAATGGACTCAGTATGGCTTAAAAAATGAGTTATGTTGTTTTTCTAAACATGCAAAATTTGGCCAAAAAAAATGCAGACAGGGAGCCCAGTCAGTAGTCCATACTGCTAATGTGGCATGTTGACTGGGTAGGTCAAAGTTTGGTCAACCATATCTCCGGCGAATTTATGACTGCCAAGTGGTAGAGTCTGGATGGTGTATTTGGGTGTGTGGTTGGAATTTTATTATTGGTTCTGTATGGGCCAATGAGGAGGGGGCACATGGCTCAGCCTGGGGCTGCCACGTGTCCTCCTCACAGTTGTTTAAAAATTGTCATTTACCAAAAGGACCGGGTTGGGGTCGAACATGAGATCTCCTCTCAGCTAACAAGCCGTGCCACCAGTCCACCTACACCATGGTTCTTAACCTTATCATTCTCCACATATATTTAAATTTTATTAAACATGTTGACGAGGGGAGAGGGGGATAGACCCCAATACATGACCAAGAACTAGAACCATGGTGGAGCACCGGAGGGCGCTTAACCTTAAGTACAATAAATTAAATATAATCCTGCAATTATTTAACACTAATCCCATTTAATTATTGTTAATCCAATTTTATTAATGCAGTGTTGGGTCTAGAGATAATTAGGTTTAATTAGTGGCTAAGAAGTTTTTATTAACTAATCTAGGATTAAGTTGGTGTTTTCGACAAATCTGGCGGGTGTTGACGGGAAAATCTGTCCAGCCAACAGCAGGGGATTTCCCCGGTAAGAGGTCCCAATTAGACCTTGAACCATTTGGAATAGGGATCTCGTCCGGGGTGTGGGTCTGGCTACCACTGATTTCTCCTTTGCTTTGGGTCTCGCTTAAACTCTATAAAATAGTGGATACACACCTAATCAACTGATACAAGACATATGATTGATGCATTAAATGTACATACGACACTATGAGTAGCAAGAGGAAATAATAAAGCATGAAGACTGAAGGAAGTGTTGTTAAAAACACTTCATTAGGGTCATGCTTGTAAATTGTTCTGACCATAAAAGAAACAATTCCTCATGGCAAGAACGCCTTTCACTTCCTAAAAGTTTAAATGATAACACAAATGCCAATAAAAAAAGCCATCAACGTTCGTTAAGAAAGCGAAATAAACTCAACCACCATTAACATACTCAGAAAACTGTTATGCAATCATGATATGAATTAAAGATACAGTTCCCTTAATCTAAAAACATTCAGAAACTAAAAACATAATACTCGATAGTGCTCACACATATGACAACACCAGATTCACAAAGGGATTTTTCAAAATTCTTGTATTCATGTTTAAATGTATAATCCTCTGGTAATACAATATACTCAGCTCGAGTCCCAAACCAAATCCCTTTTACAAGTTTCCGAAGGAAGTATTTATAGAGAAAAACTTTCCCTTTAGGTTTCCTTGACCTTTGGCTTTCCTGACTGTTGGGCTGCCTTGTGACCCAGTCCATTCTGCGACTTGCGACCTAAGATCATCCGTGACCCGCGACCTGAAGAAATATGCGACCTGCAACTTCTTTGGATTTTTTACCTTGCGACCTCTTTGGATTTGCGACCTCGCGACCTCTTTGGATTTGCGACCTCACGACCTCCTTGGATTCGCGACCTCGGGACCCAGTTGTTGGATTTGCGACCTCGCGACCCAGTCGCTGGGTCGCTAGGTCGTGTCATCGAGCTTTTAATAGGGAGGGCTACTATGCAACTTGGCGACCTGAGGAAATCTGCGACCTCGAGAAGATCTACGACTTGCAGTGCTTCTTTTGGCGATCTTTGGATTTCATAGCAATATTCCTTATCCTGCCTCCGTTGCCTGCTAGAAAAACTTTGGCTCACTGCGCAGATCGACAACTTCCACCTACAGTCACATAGCTTAGGTTACATGTCTTCATTGCTTGAATAACAATGTTAAGAGGCACATTTAATTAATTACACAAGTAAAATGAAAACTTTGGACCCCTGTGTGGTCAAATGTTATGACGCAGTGTGGTCCTTATCAAGTTCTCTTGGGATTCGACTGTTTGTAGTGAAAACCCATTTATGAGGTAAAGGACTTTTGCTTGTGCCATATCCCATTTCATGTGATGCATTTCTGGTTCCTAGCTTTTGATTTGGTAGGGGACTAGGAATAACCAACACATATTCCATCAGTGTATCAACTCTCTCGCTTGCTGGGAAATGCTCTGTTTCCTCATGCAAACCAACAACGTCCACCATTATTTCATCAGAGAGACTGGCTCGAGTAAGCTTTCCTTGTACCTTCTTCAATTACCGTAATGCAAATTAGCATAAGTATGGGCCGAGTTTGGAATGCAGACCCAATTGAACTGAAGTGTTGATTTGGGCAACATGCTACTTGTGTTCTCCACAACGAAAAATATGATGGGATCTAATGATACTTTCGTCATGTTCGAAAGTTTGCGCCAAGATATTAATAAGGGAATGACCCTTCGAAATGGGGTTGATCTGAGCGATGATTAAATGAAAGGTCATTTGTTAAATACAAGGAGTGATCCTTCGAACGATAGTTCCCAACTCTTTGAAAAGGGCTCACGAGTCTGCATGTTGACATGAAAAATGAAGGTGAGGGTGCTTTTAGGTCGCAATATTGTGATTGAAGTGAGATCGCGACTCTGGCTACCTTCTTGAGGAGCGCTCCTGTGACCCCATCGGTTGTGTTACTCGCTAGCAATTAATCCGTCATGCTTAGTATTAAATGGGCAGTTATCTGGGGTGTTGTACTATGGCAGCCCGACATGGAGGGAGAAATGCGACTCCTTAGTGAATTCATAGAGTCGCATAGTAGTGGGGGTCACACTGTTGGCCCGTTGTTGATTTTCTGCGACTGGTGACCCAGAAAAAATGTGACCCACTGCTTTTCATGAACTGTGACCTTACAGAGGTTGCACGGTCGCATATCCAGGCCAGTCGTATGTTTGACCTGCTCTGCCAGTTTGCGACCCAGTGACCGGTGGGAAACTACTCTCCTACCTGAATTGATCATCTTCGAAGGGAGCAACTAGTCTTGAAAAATCTTGCGTGTAGTTACCATATGCCTTTGGCATGTGGCATAGGTTGTGAAATCTGCTGCTTGGGTGTTGTGCGACCTCACGACCAATCGTAGCTTCTCGTAGGTCGCAAGATCTGCTGCTTGGGTGTTGTGCGACGTTGCGACTAGTCGCAACTTCACGTAGGTCGCAAGATCTGCTATTTTGTGTTGTGCGACCTTGCGACTGGTCGCAGCTTCACGTAGGTCACAAGATCTTCTATTTAGGTGTTTTGCGACCTTGCGACTGGTCACAACTCTTAATTTACCAGAAAATCCATTTGCTAGTATGCACCTCTGCTAACTTGCATTATTTTGAAGAATAAATCGTGCACAATGCCTTTCATGCTGGACGCTAGTGCATAAAAGCTTTCCAGACGACGTCCCTGACTCCTGCGCAAAAAACCATCGCTATTACACAATATCTTTGGCAGCATCGGGAGGCACGTTCATCAGCATTTGGCCATTAGACAACATTCTTCCCTAATTGTGCTAAGACGGCCACCAGGAGTTGCCCTTTATCTTCACTGAAAATCGGAATGGAGATATGCCTCTCGCTCCTTTCGCGTTGTTTAGGGTCAAGCCAACTTTGAATGTGTCTCATGCATGAGTCTCCAGGCACACTTTACTGTGTGTATTATGTTTTATTTTTATGGCATTTCTAAATACAGGCCTGCTTGTTGTATGCCATGTTTCACGGTTTCACAAAAGGAAATTCGTGGGGCAGTCGAAAAGTTGCGACACATGCTTTGATACAAGATGAACCCTGGCCTCCAACAGATGAATGCAAATGATCTTGCATTGTAATTACGTAGATGCATCAACGCTGTATATATTGAATGTTTTAGATTCATGCGACGTGACAACTGAGCTTGAGATGGCCACAAGAAATGCCTTTTATTTCCCTTTAGCCTCGAAGGATTCAAATGAGAGGCTACTTAATAAGAATTTTTTAATGTCAAACTGAAATTTGTTTTCTCCTCCTTTTGACACATCACGACTTGACTTATAACATGCTGGGCAAAAGGGTGGTAGGTGTTTTTGTATCCTTTTCAAATAGTTGATATAAATAGCGGAAATATTATCCCGACTTTCCGTAGGTAGAAGTTCGCGCGGCTAACTCGTAGCTCCGCCCATGCATCGAAAACAAATAATAGAACGTCGTGGATTTATGAGCTGTGGGACTGCGCCTAAGGCAGTATGCTGTAGAGAATATTCAATCATTTCGGTGACTTTAAAAAAAATAATTTCCTTACCCCTAAATGTGTGGGTTAGCAGGCTAATACCACGTCGACATGTGTATCGGTATTCCGCTTCCGTGGTAAATTGCTCATTCCTGCATGAGCCTGCAATTGAAAATGCACTGCATGTAGTCTTGAATACATCTATGTGGGATGTGCGCTCTAGTTTTTCCTCCGAGAAGCTTGAATGCGTCTTTATATCGGGCCCCTTTCCCTCCTAATTAAAAGATTCCATAACGCATATGTATGTGCTGTGAATCACTTAAGATTTCATGCCGCGTGGGCCTTTGGGTGGTTGATAGGGCACTCTTTCTAGAGAAAAAACCATTCCTTGGTAACGCACGACTTTTCAAGATGGTTTTGGAATGCATGGTTTCGATAGGTATGTGATCGCAATCTGATTCCTCAGAAATTCATATGTTATGATGCCTCCATCCATAATAGACGGCAACACACACTTCCCATTTCCACTAAAACATTAATTAATGACACAGTCCACGTGCCCAATAAATAGTTGCATGGTAGTGGTATCGAATAAGCAAAGAATCACCTCACCTAATCAATCTCTCATTGGACTTTAACTCATGCCCCTCCACACCTTAATGTCTTCGTTGTTATTGCAACAGTGTTTGCATCTCCATATGCCATGCCAATCATTGCTTTATTATGTGCGGATTATCATTTTTTTTCTCTCCTTGTATTGGATATATGTCCCTTGATTAATCCGCAATGGAAGATTAAACTGCTCAAATCACCCTCCTTCTGTTCCAAGTACTGCACAACCTCTGCGTGCATTGACACTGCAAGACCTTACTGGTGTTGAATCTTCCAAACATGGTTTCACAATGTGTTCACCAATTACGAAATCCTAAAGACGCCATATGGGTGTATGTGTAAGGATCATCCCAATGGCAGGTGATAGTATTTCACTAGCTTCTTCCCTGAATCTCAGCTGCATCAAAAGTAACGACTGGAGACATTTTGATTTCTTCATCTGAAGGTTCTCTACTTTGCTGACCCTATATACCAGAGAAAATTCGGAAAGCTTGACCTTGTCCAGCAGATAAAATAGGCTGCATCCTACCCTAATCCATCATACACATAGGAAGTGCACTATGCCCACCTCTGCACTTTAAGAGTCATGCTTCTTCATCGGTTGTGTCAAAGATTCACATCTCGATTGAATTATGAAGAATCATGATCATCTTTCATTCGAGACTGTAATTGTTTCCTTTTCAAGGTTTCATATACTTACCACCCCAGAGGTACCTTAAGCTGCAAAAAGAGGTTGCTCATCAGGATCCCACCAAATGATGTGGAAACGAGAATTTGGAATGTCGAGTGTTTCGTACAAAAACCCTGTCGCATGTACTATATTGCAGATAAATGCCTATTGTTGTTTCACACCACCATCAACGTTTATCAATCTATATCTGTTTGAGTCAGGTAACCCTTTCCCTCTAGGAATGAAAATACACATCCGGATCGGCATGGCTCAACCGTGATTGACAACTCTCTAACTTGATGCGTTCTTGTTGTTTTAATTTCCAATCTCTTTCTCCCAACGCGATGGCGATATTATTTGGTATATCATCTATGGGATCGCCTTCACGTAACATTATAACACTAACTAGTTTACAATTGTATTTTAGATAACGATGCCCCCCAAATAATAAATATTAGACTATGAGCTCGGCGAAGCGCTAAAATAGAGTGCCTGGACAATCTATGATGCAAGCGCTCTTAATGTAAATACACACAAGTTTCCATTCGAATGTATGCATGGCGATCCTTCGCACATGGCATGATTGCAGCAACAACATCTGATCATGATGGCGAGAAAAATCATGAGGGATTGGGGATAGGTCGCTAAGATTTCACTGACTGTAGGTCCGGTGACAGACCTCAACGATTAAGCGAGCAAAGGGGGACCCAAAATTTCGAAAATACCCAAAATTTTGGGTGGTGTTGTAGCGGCTACAACAAATGGCAAACCACTGGTAGAATTCAGCATCTCTGTCAATATCACAATAATAGTCTGAGCCAAGATAGTGATGCAAGGGAATATTGAACAAGTTCTGCAGGTACCCTTTGTATAACTCTGGCCTTTATAGGTATGCCCAGTCCTTGTGCCTCGGCTAGGTCTCGCTAATCAACACACATCAATAGAAAGCTCACAGACGCTAGTAGCTTGTTGATGATGTGAATAGCAAGGCAGCAGGTTTATTATTCTCAGGATTTTTTAAAGTAAGTTTTCGGTGTTGCTCTGCTGCCAACAAGCCTGGACAGTGCCCCGGCGGAGTCACTTCAAGAAATCACAAACGTTGCTCCACTGCCAGCGAACTTGGTCAGTACCCCGACGGAGTCGTTACATTACCTCTCTGTACATGAAGCCTTTCTCGATCCTTTACCCTTATTTGTTTCATGTGCTTGCAGCACTTATTTTCATGTGCTCGTGGCACTTATTTTTCATGGGCGGATGAGGGATCCCGACTTATTTTACGAGCAAGAGAGGTTATTTCTTGTTTTACAGAAACTGAAAGATATCCTGATTTGGGTTTACCCTTGTGCCAAACCTTCACATCCCACTTGCCACAATAGGTGAGGTGCGCAAAACAGATCATTAAAATGTCCAAGACTATGCTGGGCACAAGGCTTAGGCTTACGGGTATTGGGGCCACTCAAACACATCAGGTCTCCCACCAACAACTAGCTCGTATCTCCCTGGCTAATAAGTTTAGACTCATAGTCATCTTGTTGAAAATACGACTTCAATGACTTTTCTTGAGAGAAATTTTCCTCTTGAGATAGCCACCGCAACCTCATGCAAAACAATGGGGTTACTGTTTCAACAATCGGGGAAAAAAAAGACCGCAAGGTGGTAGGGTGGCTCATGAAGTGGCAGGCGATATGACAAAAAATGATGTGAGGAATAGAGTGTATGATACAATGTAATAGGCGAGGCTTGAGATGCAATGCAAAGCCATGTGCAAGAACGATCAACCAGTTGCAGGTGGAAAAGAGGTGCAGTACAATCAGTGATTATTTATGCAGCAACTAGCAACTAAAAAAAAACAAATGAGTGGAAAATACTTGTAACATGATGATGCCTAAGATATTAATCGTAAAAAAAAATAGCAAATACACCTTTTTTAAATTATGAAGTAAAAAATTGGCAAGTAAACCTGACTAAAACTCTGAACTAACAGGTTTTATTAACAGTTCCTAGCTAGCCTACACCTAAAACCCTAGTTTAACCAATGATGCGGTCAGGTTATGTAAAATCAGCTTTCCAGTGTAGCCACCGCATTAATTCCTGATCTGCAAGAATGAAAATGTTCGCAATCAGAGCCAGCATACAAAATCATGCACCAACAACAAGACTTACCTGAAGAGCATGTGCGACGGCAAGAAGATCATGGATACTTACTAGAAAACGTGCCAAAATGGATTGTGCAAGCTGAATTTCATCCTTATCCTCATACATAGCGATATATTCTCGAAACTTAAAACTATTTATCAATGGCACACATCCATTCATGCACAATCCTAGGTCTGATGAGTGCTGGGTAAGCCATTGCCTGTTTGCAAGCATATCCACCGGATAGGGTTGGTCGAGCCAACTAGCAACCTCATTGCGGTGGTGAAGATAGTTGATTTTATCGGGTGGAAAAAACAAGCATGTGCTAGGCGAATTACAGATATTTGTGAATCCGAGAGCAGGAATCCTAGGCTGAGAAACCCTAGTTGGAGTTGTTTGAGGGGTCTTGTCATGATCGGAAGAATCGGAGGTAATAGTTGGCAGAAGATGAAGCGCTTCGATTTCCTGATGGGTACTCGAATCTTCCCAAAGTGGATTATCGAATTCAGGTGTCTCCATATGGTCGACAACGAGATACGAGCGACAGTATCCAGTGGTATTAGTGAATATGCTTTCAGACAGGCAGTGATCATTGTAACCATTGATTTGATTCAGCTGGGTACCTGGCATGTTGGGCTCCCCGGGAGTTGTCGACTGGGATGGATCAATAAAGAAGACATATTGAGGTTGCCCAGGCAGGAAATCGCTCCTATGGTTGTCTAAAGATTCCGAGTGAGACAGTCCAGATTTAAAAGAATCATCGATTTTGGACTGTGATTGCGAAACACCATCTGCGCACTTATGATTTTCGCCAATACCAGTATACGGAAATTTTTAATGTCTCGAAGAAATTACTGGTGTGGCGGGTTCGTAAAATAAATTGGGGAATAATGAACGCACAGATTGAGTCGCAGGGGCGTTAACCATACAAGGCTTTTCAACACGTGCACCCGTGTTATTTAGAGAAAAAAATGATCTGGCAGGCCTTGTAAGGGAATCAAATTTATGCGGGGTAGGATTCGATTCATAATCAGTATGGGAATCAGATTTAGGTTTGTGTCTAGGGAGACACCGAGTGGGCTCGAGGTAGGTTTCATGAACCGGGAGAGGTAGTGAGCCACTGGGTTTTTCAAACTCAGATTCGACATGGTGCGTGAAAGACTCAAAGTCAGAACAGCCGTTTACTTGCGGGTCATCATAGGGAACACTAGGCTCAGGCTGGGTTTCTAACTGAAGTTTTTCAAGGTAAACGAGAATCACATAGCTGAAATGTTCACTTAACAACTCCCAATTGACCTCCTTTTCAGGGAACTCAAAACAATAATGAACAAATCTGATAGAAAATTCATCAAGAGGTTCATGAGGTTCCATTCTGATGTCATTTAGCTTTACCAATACACTTTGAAAATCGTACCTGTGAAAAGCTTGTTGTAATTCATTGGCGAGTTTTTCAAATGAATGGATGGAAGCCTCTGGCAATGTGCGGCACCATTTCTTAGCGCGACCTTCGAGGATGAGGAAGAAAAGCAAACAAATCAAACCTTCATTTTCAATTTTGTAGCGCTCACCAAAGTCATAGAAATCTAAAAGGTGTTGGGTTATGGACACTCCGTGTTCACCATCGAATTTTAACTGGGACAAGTGATACATAAGTTCATCGGGGATGAGACATCGAGGCTCATAAAACTCCGACAAACATCTCGGGAGAATGATTTGGGAACGAGCCATTACAGATATGAGATTAACTGCAGGCTCTCAGGGCTTAGCTTGTCATCTGGCCCTCCTTCTAGCGCCAATTTTGTTGATGGGAAAATCTATCCAGCCAATAGTAGGGGATCTCCCCAGTAAGAGGTCCCAATTATACCTTGAACCGTTTGGAATAGGGATCCCGTCCGGGGTGTGGGTCCGGCTACCACTGATTTCTCCTTTGCTTTGGGTCTCGCTTAAACTCTATAAAACAATGGATACACACCTAATCAACTGATACAAGACATATGATTGATGCATTAAATGTACATACGACACTATGAGTAGCAAGAGGAAATAATAAAGCATGAAGACCGAAGGAAGTGTTGTTAAAAACACTTCATTAGGGTCACGCTTGTAAACTGTTCTGACCATAAAGGAAACAATTCATCATGGCAAGAACGCCTTTCACTTCCTAAAAGTTTAAATGATAACGCAAATGCCAATAAAAAAAGCCATCAACGTTCGTTAAGAAAGTGAAATAAACTCAACCACCATTCAGCAAAATGTTATGCAATCGTGATATGAATTAAAGATATAGTTCCCTTAATCTAAAGACATTCAGAAACTAAAAACATAATACTCGATAGTGCTCACACATATGACAACACCAGATCCACAAAGGGATTTTTCAAAATGCTTGTATTCATGTTTAAATGTATAATCCTCTGGTAATACAATATACTCAGCTCGAGTCCCAAACCAAAGCCCTTTTACAAGTTCCCGAAGGAAGTATTTATAGAGAAAAACTAGCCCTTTGGGTTTCCTTGACCTTTGGATTTCCTAACTTTTGGGCTGCCTTGCGACCCAGTCCATTCTGCGACTTGCGACCTCAGACCATCCGCAACTTGCGACCTGAAGAAATCTGCGACCTGCGACCTCTTTAGATTCGTGACCTCGTGACCTCTTTGGATTTTCAACCTCGCGACCTCTTTGGATTTGCAACCTCGCGACCTCCTTGGATTCGCGACCTTGGGAACCAGTTGCTGGATTTGCGACCTCGCGACCCAGTCGCTGGGTCACTAGGTTGCGTCGTCGAGCTTTTAATAGGGAGGGTGACTATGCGACCTGGCGACCTGAGGAAATCTCTGACCTCGAGCAGATCTGCGACCTGTAGTGCTTCTTTTGGCGATCTTTGGATTTCATAGCAATATTCCTTATCCCACCTCCGTTGCTTGCTAGAAAAAATTTGGCTCACTGCGCAGATCGACAGCTTCCACCTGCAGTCACATAGCTTAGGTTACATGTCTTCATTGCTTGAATAACAATGTTAAGAGGCACATTTAATTAATTACACAAGTAAAATGAAAACTTTGGACCCCTGTGTGGTCAAATGTTATGACGCAGCGTGGTCCTTGTCAAGTTCTCTTGGGATTCGACTGTTTGTAGTGAAAACCCATTGATGAGGTAAAGAAATTTTTCTTGTGCCATCTCCCATGGCATGTGATGCGTTTCTGGTTCCCAGCTTTTGATTTGGTAGGGGACTAGGAATAACCAACACATATGCCATCAGTGTATCAACTCTCTCGCTTGCTGGGAAATGCTCTATTTCCTCATGCAAACCAACAACGTCCACCATTATGTCATCAGAGAGACTGGCTCGAGTAAGCTTTCCTTGTACCTTCTTCAATTACGGTAATGCAGATTAGCGTAACTATGGGCCGAGTTTGGAATGCAGACACACTTGAACGGAAGTGTTGATTTGGGCAACATGCTGCTTGTGTTCTCCAAAACGAAAACTATGATGGGCTCTAATGATACTTTCGTCATGTTCAAAAGTTTGCGCCAAGATATTAATAAGGGAATGACCCTTCGAAATGGGGTTGATCTGAGCGATGATTAAATGAAAGGTCATTTGTTAAATATAAGGAGTGATCCTTCGAACGATAGTTCCCAACTCTTTGAAAAGGGCTCACGAGTCTGCTTGTTGACATGACAAATGAAGGTGAGAGTGCTTTTAGGTCGCAATATTGTGATCGAAGTGAGATCACAACTCTGGCTGCCTTCTTGAGGAGCGCTCCTGTGACCCCATCGGTCGTGTTACTCGCTAGCAATTACTCCGTCGTGCTTAGTATTAAATGGGCAGTTAGTTGGGGTTCTGTACTGTGGCAGCCCAACATGGAGGGAGAAATGCGACTCCTTAGTGAAGTTGTAGAGTCGCATAGTAGTGGGGGTCGCACTGTTGGCCCGTTGTTGAGTTTCTGCGACTGGCGACCCAGAAAAAATGCGACCCACTGCTTTTCATGATCTGCGACCTTACAGAGGTCGCACGGTCACATATCTAGGCCAGTCACATGTTTTACCTGCTCCGCCAGTTTGCGACCCAGCGACCGGTGGGAGACTACTCTCCTACCTGAATCGATCAGCTTCGAAGGGAGTGACTAGTCTTGAAAAAGCCTATGTGTAGTTACCATATGCCTCTGGCATGCGGTGTAGGTTGTGAAATATGCTGCTTGGGTGTTGTGCGACCTCACGACCGGTTACAGCTTCTCGTAGGTCACAAGATCTGATGCTTGGGTGTTGTGCGACCTTGCGACTGGTCACAGCTTCAAATAGGTCAAAAGATCTACTGTTTGGCATTGTGCGACCTTGCGACTGGTCACAGCTTCACGTAGCTCGCAAGATCTTCTATTTGGGTGTTGTGTGACCTTACGACTAGTCACAGCTCTTCATTTACCAGAAAATCCATTTTCTCGTATGCACCTCTGCTAACTTTCATTATTTTGAAGAATAAATCATGCACAATTCCTTTCATGCTGGACGCTGGTGCATAAAAGCTTTCCAGACGACGTCCCAAACTCCCGCGCAAAAAACCATCGCTGTTACACAATATCTTTGGCAGCATCGGGAGGCACGTTCATTAGCATTTTGCCATTAGACAACGTTCTTCCATAATTGTGCTGAGACGGCCACAGGGAATTTCCCTTTATCTTCATTGAAAATCGGAATGGAGATATGCCTCTCGCTCCTTCCGCGTTGTTCAGGGTCAAGCCAACTCTGAATGCGTCTCATGCATGAGTCTCCAGGCACACTTTACTGCGTATATTATGTTTTATTTTTATGGCATTTCTAAATACAGGTGTGCTTGTTGTATGCCATGTTTCTCGGTTTCACAAAAGGAAATTCGTGGGGTAGTCGAAAAATTGCACCACATGCTTTGATACAAGACGAACCCTGGCCTCCAACAGATGAATGCAAATGATCTTGAATTGTAATTACGTAGATGCATTGGCGTTGTATATATTGAACGTTTTAGATTCATGCGACGTGACGACTGAGCTTAAGATGGCCACAAGAAACGCCTTTTATTTCCCTTTAGCCTCGAAGGATTCAAATGAGAGGCTACTTAATAAGAATTTTTTAATGTCAGATAGAAATGTGTTTTCTCCTCCTTTTGACACATCACGACTTGAATTAGAACATGTTGGGAAAAATGGTGGTAGGTGCTATTGTATCCTTTTCAAATAGTTGATATAAACAACGGAAATATTATCCCGGCTTTCTGTAGGTAGAAGTTCGCGTGACTAACTCGTAGCTTCGCCCATGCATCGAAAAATAATAATAAAACACCGTGGATTTATGAGCTATGGGACTGCGCCTGAGGCAGTATGCTACAGAGGATATTCAATCATTTCAATGACTTTAAAACAAATAATTTCCTTACCACGTCGACATGTGTATCGGTATTCTGTTTCCGTGGTAAATTGCTCATTCTTGCATGAGCTTGCAATTGAACATGCACTGCATGCAGTCTCGAATACATCTATGTGGGATGTGCGCTCCGGTTTTTCCTCCGAGAAGCTTAAATGCGTCTTTATATCGGGCCCCTTTCCCTCCTAATTAAAAGCTTCCATAACGCATATGTATGTGCTGTGAATCACTTAAGATTTCATGCCACGTGGGCCTTTGGGTGGTTGATAGGGAGCTCTTTTCGGAGACAAAACCATTCCTTGGTAACGCACGACTTTTCAAGATGGTTTTGGAATGCATGGTTTCGGTAGCTATGTGATCGCAATTTGGTTCCTCACAAATTCATACGTTACGATGCCTCCATCCATAATAGATGGCAACGCACACTTCCCATTTCCACTAAAACATTAATTAATGACATGGTCCACGTGCCCAATAAATAGTTGCATGGTAGTGGTATCGAATAAGCAAAGAATCACCTCACTTAATCAATCTCTCATTGGACTTTAACTCATGCCCCTCCACACCTTAATGTCTTCGTTGTTATTGCAACGGTGTTTGCATATCCATATGCCATGCCAATCATTGCTTTATTATGTGCGGATTATTTTTTTTTCTTTTTTTCTCCTTGTATTGGATATATGTCCCTTGATTAATCTACAATGGAAGATTAAACTGCTCAAATCACCCTCCTTCTGTTCCAAGTACTGCACAACCTCCGCATGCATTGAAACTGCAAGACCTTACTGGTGTTGAATCTTCCAAACATGGTTTCACAATGTGTTCACCAATTGTGAAGTCCTGAAGACGCCATATGGGTGTATGTGTAAGGATCATCCCAATGGCAGGTGACAGTATTTCACTAGCTTCTTCCCTGAATCTTAGCTGCATCAAAAGTAACGACTGGAGACATTTTGATTTCTTCATCTGAAGGTTCTCTACTTTGCTGACCCTTTATACCAGAGAAAATTCGGAAAGCTTGACCTTGTCCGATAGATAAAATAGGTTGCATCCTACCCTAATCCCTCATACACATAGGAAGCACACTATGCCCACCTCTGCACTTTAAGAGTCATGCTTCTTCATCGGTTGTGTCAAAGATTCACATCTTGATTGAATTATGAAGAATCATGATCATCTTTCATTCCAAACTATAACCGTTTCCTTTTCAAGGTTTCATATACTTACCACCCCAGAGGTACCTTAAGCTGCAAAAAGAGGTTGCTCATCAGGATCCCACCAAATGATGTGGAAACGAGAATTTGGAATGTTGAGTGTTTCGTACAAAAACCCTTTCACATGTACTATATTACAGATAAATGCCTATTGTTTTTTCACGCCACCATCGATTTTTATCAATCTATATCTGTTTGAGTCAGGTAACCCTTTCCCTTTGGGAATGAAAATACACATCTGGATCAGCATGACTCAACTGTGATTGACAACTCTCTAACTTGATGCATTCTTGTTGTTTTAATTTCCAATCTCTTTCTCCCAACACGATGGCGATATTCTTTGGTATATCATCTGTGGGATCGCCTGCACGTAACATTATAACACTAATTATTTTATAGTTATCTTTTAGAGAACGATGCCCCCCAAATAATAAATATTAAACTATGAGCTCGGCGAAGCACTAAAACAGAGTGCCTGAACAATCTATGATGCAAGCGCTCTTAATGTAAATACACACAATTTTCCATTCGAATGTATGCATGGCGATCCTTCACACATGGCGTGATTGCAGCAACAACATATGATCATGATGGTGAGAAAACTCATGAGGGATTGGGGATAGGTTGCTGAGATGTCACTGACTGTAGGTCAGGTGATAGACCTCAACGATTAAGTGAGCAGAAGGGGACCCGAAATTTTGAAAATACCCAAAATTTTGGGTGGTGTTGTAGCGGCTACAACAGCGGGAATTGCTAATTTTTGCACCAGTTAGCCCAATGTGGGGCCAATTAGCTAAATTTGGGGAGGAAATTGTGGAGTAGACTTGTAGAGGTCATAACTCAGCCAATTTGCGGCCAAATCAGGAGCAAAAAGAGGCTAAGGTAACATTTTTGAGTGTTTTGAACTCATTGGTGCAGGTTTCAGGAGCGGAAAAAATAGTGTAAATGCATCACCAAGGAGATGTAACCAGGAGGGGTGAGCTCCTTCATCAAATCCATGTGCTGATGTGTTGTATGGTGATGTACTGTACTTTTTATTGCTGCTATTTATTCTTTCTTTTATACTAAATTGTTCATAAACATAACATAAAAATCACTCATGAGACTCAGTAACTTGCAAGAGAACTTGAACCCTTAAGCACATGTAAAACATTTGTTTCAAAATATGAAAGAGGAAGTAGCACATCATTACCAACATAACTTAATCAGATCATTTTTGGTATCATAGCTTTAGGTTTTTTGTGCAATAAGGGATCTAATTGTTTTCAATTTTGTGTCATGCTTACAAGGTTAAAACTCAAAAGATGAGAAGGGAAGTTGCTTGAAAGCCCTCTAGTTGGGTCAAGAGGAAGAAGGGAAAGGTTTCCAAATTCTTCAACACCAACACATCCTAAAGTTGAAGTTGAGTCTTTAGTGAGCATGTCTCATGAAGGATAACCTACCATGACAGAAGAGGAGAGAGCATTCAAAAATCCATTTTTTGATATGACTGAGATGGTAAAGGTACTCTATGAGGAGAGGAATTTAAGGATGCAAGGAGAAATTTCTAGGCCTCCAAGAGGATAGGGTTCTCCAGGAGGAGGAGTTCATGGAGATGGTAATAAACCACCACCCACTCCACCATCATCCTCACCACCATCTTCACCTTTCTCTTCATCATCCTCCACTACCACAATCCTTCCACCTATTCATACACATGCTTCAAAAGGAACTAGTAAATCACCCTTAATTAAACTTGATGTTAAATCTAAGCTACCAATATATAATGGAGAAGGAAATGCAGAGAAGCTGGATAATTTGATTCATTAGTTGGAGGTTTATTTCAGAATTTAGAACCTTCAATAGGATGACATAAAGATTCAATTGGCTTCCTTGAGAATGGAGGTTGTAGAACTTGTATGGTGGGAAGAAAAGACACAAGAGGATATTAAAAAAAATGGCATTATCTAAATAACTTGGTCATATTTCATTGCTTCAATTAAAATGAAATCATACCCTTTAACTCACATGCAAAAATCCATTATGAGTTGGAAAAACTTTAGACAATTGAAAGGTCAAAGTGTGCAAGATTACACTCAAGGATTTAGGAGAAGAGCTCTTATGTTAGGTGTTGATTTTCATTCTCAAGGTACCTTGTTGAAGTATATAGGGGGTTTGCATAGTTACCTTAAACATACCACCTCATGTTTAATCCCACTAGTCTAGATGAGGTCTGTGTGCAAGCTACACACCTTGAGGCAAGAGGGAAAAATGTACAAGAAAAAAGTAGAAATAATCCATTTAAGGGTGGTGAAAAATTAAAGGGTTTCAAGGGAAAACAAAAGAAAAATGCATCCATTAAAAAAGAAGGGGAGAAAACACATGTAATCACTGTTCCGAAGAGGGTCATGATGAAGCCCACTGTTGGAAGCTTCATCTAGAATTGAGGCCTAATAATTTCAACAACAAGGGGAAACAAAATACAATTGCTACCACACAACAGGATCTTCGATCAAACTCAGGTGATGAGACTAAAATTTCTGCCATGGTCACAAAGGGAAAAGAAGCCATAGCAAGTACTAGTTAATCAAATTTTCATAGTAACACTCCAAGTGATGAGACAAGAATAGAGTTGTTTCATGTAAGAGTGATCTCAAAACATACAAAAATTGACACACTAAATGATAGTGGGTCTCAAGCGAACTTAATCTCTAAAGACTTAGTCAAGAATCTTAATCTTGAAACCATACCTCATCACAAGCCATATCTTTTGGGTTAGATCGCCAAGGATACAAATTTACAGGTTACTAGAAAATGTATTTTCCGGTTTGCAATCATCGCAAACTCTATTGATGAAGTTGAGTTAGATGTTGTACCGCTTGACATATCAAGAATTGTTTTGGGTAGTCCTTATCTCTATGATAGGAAAGAAATTTTCTATCGCCATGAGAAAGTACCACTTGTTCAAATATGGAGTGGAATATATTGTGTGATCTCATCGCAAAAAGCTAAACCTCTCTTTAGTTAATGCCGGGAAAATGAAGAGACTAGTAAATTCAAGCAAAAACTTTGTGCTTCTTATGATAAAAAAAAAGAATGATATGGATTATGAATCTTTTGAAGGTTGTGATGATAAATTGAAATATGATTTTTTTGACGTGGTAAGTTAGCATGGCGAGATGTTTCCGGAACCAAAGGGGTTACCTCCCAAGAGGGGAATCCAACATGAGATACAACTGCAACATGATGCTCCACTCCTTAACATTGGCATGTATCGCATGTCGATAATGGGAAGTGAATAAATCAAGAATAAAATCCAAGAGTTGTTGAATAAAGGGATCATTCACCCATCTACCTCACCATGTGGTTCACCGATTGTGTTGGTTCCCAAGAAGGATGGAACATGGTGCATGTGTGTGGATTTCCGTGCACTAAAAAAAATCATGGTAAAGAATCATTATCGATTCCCAAGAATTGATGATGTTGAAGTTTGCAACAAGAAATAGTGAAATTGGCATCCAAAAACAACATCCTTGATCCTAGTGAAAATTAAGCACCTACACTAGGTGGGGCCCACATAGACTATTTTTAGGTGGATGTCTATTTATAGATGTATGGGAAAATTATATTTACAGATGAAGTTCTATTTATAGATGTATGTGCAAGTTCTATTTATAGATGCATGTCGACTATTATTATCCCTTAATATTAGTTGGACAGTAAACAATAATCTATTCTCAATGAGCACTTAGAAATTTGTAGAAATTCTTTCGGTAGTAATCACATGCAAAAGAACGAGGTCGACGCGTTTCGAACCAACCAGTGTGGTTCATCATCAGGACTATGTGAGAGATCAGATCCAGTCATTAAGTATAAATAGATGTAGAAA